>ML817201.1:107373-129661 GCA_009831015.1 Picea engelmannii | reverse complement strand
TTTTTATATATATTTTTGGTTGCCACGGGGGGCACCTGTACCTGGCAGTTAATCCAGATCCTCTTACAACCTCTTGAAGCAGAGAAGCCACTTTGCTAACCAATATGTCACTAAAAAACAATTAATAATTCACTTAAACTTAATTAAACTATATTTTGTGTATATGGGTCATAGATTCAGATTATCAAATGATTTAACCATAAAGTTAATTAACTTTGTGGTTACAATTGGGATAATCTGTCTGATGTCTTATCTAATTTTGGAAAAAAAATATTATTACGTCGAAAGGCGTACACCTATTGACAATGGGCAGATTTAATAAGGGTTTAGTGCTTAATAAGTTTTCTATGGACAGGATTAAATATGGCTGGAATATTCTTAGTAGTCACACAAAATAAATGGCTGTGATTTCAATCATTAACTTTCTAGCTATTATAAAGACATCAGTTTATGTGTTTACTTTTTTACATTTACCTAATCATATTTAAAAATTACTTTGATAGCTAACTGATTGCCACGTAAGTGATTAACAGAAATTAAAATATCAACACCAGATAAATAAAGCCCAACAATTTATTTGTTAATAGATAATAAAATTTAATATATTCTTTTAAGGATTCGTTTCATCTTCTTAACCTTTCGGCGTTCACCATCAGCTATTTTGCTTATGTGCTAGTTTGTGTATATGGGTCATAGATTCAGATTATCAAATGATTTAACCATAAAGTTAATTAACTTTGTGGTTACAATTATTGGGATACTCTGTCTGATATGTCTTATCTAATTTTGGAAAAAAAATATTACCAAACAAAAGCAACCTACATTCAAACTAGATTATGTACACAAACATAAACATGGAAAAGATAACCAAAGACAATAATATTAAATTATATTTTCTTATCAATAATATTGAAAATAAAAAAATTTATCTACTATTTTTTTCTATCACAATGTATTTACTATTTTTTTTGCACTTTTGTTACTAATTTTTTTTACATTTTTGTTTTTATGTTGTCACATTTGCATAACTTTCCATACATTTTCATAACTTTCTAATATTGAAATTGTAATATAATTTTTTTCATATAAAATCGATTTTAATATTTACTAACCAATCCCCATTGTATGTTAGACCACATTGTTTTCTTACACATATACATCAACATCATCAACATATTAGACAATTAAATTTCTTATACATCAACATATTAGACAACTGAATTTCTTAAAATTAACTTACATACCCATTACCGCTTTAAAAATATTTTTCCATATCCTTAAAATAGCATCCCAATTCCAAAAGACCATTTCTTAAAATTAACTTTACATACTCATCACCTTTTTAAAAAAAAATTCCTATGTCCTTAAAACATAGCTTCCCAATTCCAAAATACCATTGAACGCCACAATGATTTGTGAGTTGAACACCTCTTTAAAAAAATATTTTCCTATGTCCTTAAAACATAGCATCCCAATTCCAAAATACCATTGAACGCCACAATGATTTGTGAGTTGAAAACAATACCTCTACCAATCTCAGGTTGTTCGTTTAAAGTAGCATATATAAAATATCTAAAATACTTGACAAGTATGGAGGGTTCCCTTTCGTTTTGTCGTATACCTCATGTTATCACATGGCTAAGAGTCATAATTGCAACATCTTTGTCTTTTTGTTGTAATGCTCTATTTTGACAAGACCTATTATTGTTTATTTTGAGGGTATTCCAAAGAGTATTCCAAAAGCATGGATGACTTAAAGTTGTTCGATAAATGCATCATTATGTGGATTATATTTTAAAACTTTGTAATGATATGATTACTATTATCATAGGATGTGTGTTTATTATATATGACATATAAATATGTGGGGGAAGGGGGGGCATTATTAGAGAAACTTTATTATTATATTAAAGTTTCTCTAATAATGTGCTCCCCTGCCACCCTCTAATATTAGAGGGTGGGGGGAGGGGGGGCATTATTAGAGAAACTTTATTATTATAATAAAGTTTCTCTAATAATGCCCCCCCCCCTCCCACCCTCTAATATTAGAGGGTGGGAGGGGAGTCACTTGGATGTCATTTGGGGATTATGACAATGTATTGATTTATAATTTGATATGATGATGATTAAATCATAATATATTATGAAGTATGTTGACTCATGAGATTGATTAATGATTATATGATATGTGTGATTATTTTGTTATATATTATAGTAGTAATGATAATCTATCAAGTGTGATGGATAGGACTCTTAGAGAGTGAGTCGAGATATATAGACCTAATATGGGGTTAAGAAACTAAATGTCTCAATTGGTTGGATGCTATAATATGCATATATGCTTATGATCTACTTTGGTTATTTGGACAATGCTATTTAATGTTGTGTTCGTAGATGTGTGCAAGAACATAGGTTATCCTTGCCAACCAAGCCTACACATAGGAAGAGACTATCAAAAGGAGTTGTGGTAGGGGATCTACAAGGAGAGATGGAGGTTTTCCCACCTACTAGAAACTACCTCCATGTAGAGTAGGTTGAAGTGCATATGTCCTCACCTAGAGGGTTACATGATTCTATGAGATCAGGATGCGAAGGTTTCCTATTAGGATGAACCTAGGAGCACACAATAAAGGGGTAGAGTCCTTATTCCTTAATAGACCATGAGTCTCTCACCAACAATAAACAAGATGAAGTTAACATGGTCTCAATCACATAATATCATATCCCTCTCCATATGAATATATGCATACAAATTTGGAGTGACGATGGCCTCACCCTTTGGTATTGTTTAGGATTCCTTGTTCCAAAATAAAAAGTATGTTATGTGCATGCCATTTAGAAACAATATTCACGTGGATGGAGTGTATTGATTTAAATAATGATCTAAGTGCTCTTTTTTAAATATAAAATACATTGATGAGTAAATGTAATGTCCCCAACCGGGCTAGGAGGGGAAATTATGTTTTCTATCCCAAATTTGTTATTCCTTCTTATGTGAATGTGTTGTTAACTTCTTACAAATAGTTTGCTCAATGAGGAATATTGTCAAACATATAACATACATCCATTACAAAAAAAAAAAATAGAACAGATAAAATGGCATCTTATTATGGATGGAAACTCACAAGACCTGTACAATGATATCTAATGGTTACAATAACAACTTCGGAACACTCCTAAGCAACACAAATCTAGTGGCTTCCAGGAAGCTACATAATCTACTATAGAAACAACACAAGAAAACTTGGAATGATGTTAATCCACTGTCCCAAGACTCACTAATCCCAACACTACTAAGATCCAGTAATACCCACTCTGCAAGCGACCTTCCAATCATGTCCTCAGCTCCTCGCAATCCCGATCTGGAAAATTGTTGTAACCCCAATGTGCAGAGGTCCTCGCGGGACGAATATGAGGCATCTAGCGGGGCCTCGCGGTACAACCCTGGCTCAACCTGCGGAGGTGTCACCTCCTACAAATGCGCGAAAACCCTCTGGCACTTGTTGATTCGACACTCGGGCTCCTCCTAAAACTTGCCCCAAACACCCTGCGCAAGCCGATATGCCTCCAAGCTCTTTGTATCAAGAAACCAAACACAATAATGAACTTCAATGAGAACTCTTGATGAATTCTCCTCGTTGTCTAACTAGGGTGGATATTACACCACTGAAACTAAACCTGTAGTGGAAGGGTTTTTCCCAATACCCCAACAAAAACACTATCTATAAGAGCACTCCAATAACATATCAAATCATAATGCTAAATAGAAGGGTTGCCCCTCTATTTATCCTTCCTTGGGCCTTCTAGATATTTCTTGGTTACTTTATTTTTCCCTCCAACTCCAATTAAATAAAATTATTTATTTTATTCAATGTCATTTTTCGGATTTGTCATTCTTTTAACTCAGTGACACCAAATAAATCACTTGACTCCCTTTTTCTTATTGACTATATCCTATTGAGTCATCCTCCTTTAGTTGGAAGGGGACATTACAATCCTCCCTTCCCAAGATTGCTTGTCCTCAAGCAACTCCATATTAGGGTGCTGTAAGATCTGATCTCCTTCCCAGGTGGCATCTTTTGTGGGAAATCCTCTCCACACAACCAAGTATTCTCGAATGACCTTTCTCCTTAGTGTCTGTTCCCTGACATCAACAATCCTCTCGGGAGCTAGAACCAACTTTCCTTCCTCATCGAGTGGAGGAAGATATGTTGAAGAAATGACCTGTTGTCCCAATGCCTTCTTGAGGCAGGATACATGGAAGGTGTTTTGGATCCTACTATCCTTTGGTAGCTCCAACTCATATGCTACTTTCCCAATTATCTTGACTACTTTGTAGGGTCCACAAAAACGAGGCTTCAATACGAAGCATAGCTTTAATGACTAGCAATTAGTCTTCTCAAGCTTGTTCTTCCACTTTCAAGAAATTTCAAACCTTGGCTTCCTCGATGTGAAGTATATCATCAAACAAAGAAAAGTATAACCATTGGGAAATAGTCTCAAACTTATCCTTGGTATCCTTATGGCACAAGTGCCACACAATGGAAACCTAACTTTGAAGTCCACACAAGAATATAACAACTCAACCAATGGATTCATTCCACCACTCAATAGAACATTCTTCCCCCACAACCAAGGTAGTAGGTTCCAAACCCTTATGATGATTTGGATGCATATTACATGGTGTAGATGTGACACATTGAGGGGAAAATACAACTTAGGGATTATCATCTTAGTTCCCCTAAGAAATGAAAAAAAAAAATTAGTTGGTTGTCAGAGAGAGCGAACTCTCCCATAAATTTCATTAAAAGGATACCATCATAATCAAAGATGAAGGTGTTGTGCTTAGAGCGCATGGATTTATCTAGTTTTTTCATAACTCGCTTGTGGCTAACCCTTAAATTGGACAAAGTAACAATAAATCCATCTAGTCCCCCTATAGATATTTATTAAGGTCATATATCTCAAGCCTAACATTAAGTGCATCTAGAAAGAATGCTCTCACGATAACATGTGAAAAAGGTAAGTCCCAATTTTTTCATCTTGGGATTCCACATTGTTAAAGTCACTTCAAAGAATCATATTGAGCTCTTGCAAGCACTCAACTAGAAATTCCTAGTGCTAGGCACATTCCTTCACCACATTGGGTGAGTACATATTTGCAAGGACAAGAACCTTTCCATCTAGTTTAATAAGATCCACACCACTCAGTTAAATGGTTTGGTACCTTGATCAATTACACGTGATATAAACTTGGGTGAGATGAGAGTGTCTAACTCACCTTGAATTTCTTCATGAAAGTATGAAAATCTATAGCACTAGTCCACCAGACCATATATGATTGAAGATTGATCTCAAGGAAAAACTAGTAACCTTCACTTCTTATAGACAAGGATATTTTAATCTAAAATCAATGTATGAATTCTTCTCACCATGATCTTCATAAGTGGCCCTATAATACCCCTTACATTCCAAGATGTAACTTCATGGGAAACCTTCTATGATATCTTTTATTTCCTCCCCATCCTTACCTATGAGCACCTAGTAGGAGTTACGGGACACAATGTTTTTCTTCTCTAGCACTTGTAGAACCTAGTGATCCATGGTATTAGTCTTTGGTAAAAAAAAAAATATTCTTTGGAATCCATGGTGTCCTTCCCATCAAGCCTTGGAGGTAGTGATTGGTCCCTTCAGCTACTATCCCCACGAGATGTAGTAGCCCAAGAAGATTCATGTGATCTTTGCACATAATTGAAATGTCTAGCTTGGAGATTATTGGCCCATAGTTACTAGTTGTAACCTTATCTCAAACCTTGGGGGCCATGACACCTTTTCCTTTCTTACTCATTTGGTTCTATTCACCACATTTACTAAAGGTTGAAGCCTTTTGGGCCAATAAAGTCGAGGGGGTGGGGGGGGAGCATATCAAAGGAGTCAACCTTAGTCAACAAAGGGAAATGTCTAATCCTATGGTAAGGGCTTTGACAATGAAAAATTACTAACCACTAACCTATAAAGGAAAATTACTAACCACTAACCTATAAAGGAAAATTACTAACCACTAACCTATACACAATATTGTTAAATTAGATAAGACACATGAGACATGTTATCCCAATTATAACCACCAAGTTAATTTAGGTAAGACATATAAGATAGGTTATCATATTGTAGCCACAAAGTTAATTGTTGATTTTGTGGTTAAGTTTTTAAATTATTTGAATCTATAATTGAAATACACAATATTGTTAAATTAGATAAGACGGGGTGACACATGGGCCACACGCGTCGTCACATGGGGCGATTACGAGGGAAGTTAAATCCCCATGACACCACCCTTCCCCCCGTCCAGTCGCAATGGTTATTCTGCAAGAGAGACAAGGTTTAGTGCATTGGGCCTTAATGGAGACCTAGGCTCGGCTCATCGGTTTTAGTACGATTTCGGTTATGGCCATTACACTTGCACTAATGGTTGCCAGAGCCATCAATGCCTCCGTCCTCCTGGTATTTTCACCTTACGGGAAGTTCTATTTAAATGTAAATTCCTAACCCTAGTGCACCCACTTGAGGTTCTAAAATCCTCTCATCAAACTCTAAACCAACTCTTAGGATGCACAAATCCATAACCAAATTCCTAAGTGGGATGCACAAATTCCCTTTAATTTGTGCACTTGGTGACACCACCTCTTTAATTTGGGCCCCTTTTATTTGTGCACTCCACCTCTTTGATTAAGGCATTGCCATAATTCTAAATCTCCTACACTTACCTTTCCAAAACTTAGTTTGTGAATTCCTCATGGGATTTCCCCTTGATCTTTGAGGCTCTAAAATACTTGTATTGAACCAAAGTGGAAATAGTCAATGACTCCACCTCCTTGATTTGAAGTTTTAAAATACTCGTATTAAACCAACCCCCTAGTTAGAAGCAGTCAGTGATTCCACCTCCTTGATTTGGTCCTTTTGATTTGTGTAATCCACTCCTCTGATTTGTGTAATCCACTCCTCTAATTTGTGCACTCCATCTCTTTGATTCGGGCATTGCCACATTTTCTAATCCCCTTGGTGGGTTGCATTAATTATAACATGCTTCTATTCCTCCCTAGAATCCAACTTTTACCTCTCTTCACAATCATCCTTTTATTCTTCCCTATAATCCAACTTTTACCTCTCCTCTTTTGATATCGATCATAGAAAACTAAGGGAGGTGAGTGGCTTTGGGTATATAACTTTTGTGCACTTCCCCACATTCATTTCTTTTTTCTTAAGAGAATTTTATGTTATTTGGTTCCAAGTTCTTTTATAAATTTTCATTTCAATTAGGAAAAATACGTTTGTGATCATTCCATAAGTGAATATTTATCAAAAATATTTTTTTATCCATAATTTGCCTTGATTTTTTGTTACCATTTTTTCCCGTGATTTGCCATTATTTTTTTCAACCATGAGAATGGTGGCATGTGTGATCATCTCATATGATTCAAATTGGATCTGCATAAAATCATAGAATGGCTAATGGCTCTTATTAACACAAGGCACTCAACAAATTAGGAAGTCTTGGCTACATAAGCTTAAGTTCATGGATACAAAAGCTGAAGTTTGTGGTTGTAGAAGTTGATGATAAGGTACTAAGATGTGATTGATAGTGTGTGAAGGGCCCAATGCTAGATCAACTAGCTTCCACATTTCCACACAGTGATGTACTACCAATGTAAACATTGAGATATTAAAAGAAAGAAAGATAAAGGAGAGAAAGATAAAAAGAAAAGAACCATGCATTGGGTTGTTGCCAAAAGAAAAAAAAAAGAAAAGAAAAAGGAAGAGAAACGATAGAGTTGGGGGAGCTGTATAGTTGGAGATGTTTGGCCTTGCAGCTAATCCACACTGAGTCGACTCTTCTATAAACTCAAGCACAACAAAGATTGGAAGGAATGTTGTATAAAAATTCATGTGAAATGATTGCAAACGAACGAGAGAGCCAAACTTCATTGTAACCTGCAAATTGTTGAAAAATAAAGATTGACCATAGAAATTCGATGCTAATTTTTTTTGCCTTCAAGTTTCTCCAAGTCAAATTATGTGTTTATTGTGTGAATGTCATGTGATTGCATTGTGATTACTTAATTACTGTGTTTTGGTTTATTGTTGAGTATATTATAGTGAGTAGAAGTGACATGCATTGTTTGAAATTGTCTTCTCACCCCTGTTCTCTTGCACATAATGGTTGGATTCACTAGACTTCTCATGGTTGGCTTCACTAGACTTCTCGCCCATGTTCTTTTGCATATAATGGTTGGCTTCTCTAGAAGATTTAATTAGTGCCTATAGAAGAGCGATGGTGGAGGAATTAGATTTGTTTCCAGTTCTTGCATATTGTATAAATGTGAATTTAAATTGACTCCTACATACATGTACACCATGTCTACTCCCACATCATGCCAACTGTAAAGTTTGTATGGTGAAGCATTGGGGAGCATTCCCACAGGGGCTTCACCTATCTTATCATGTTCATTCATAAATTCATAAAGGAGAGTTTTAAATTGTGAAAAATAAAGTTAATATATATTGTAGGTACTAGGGAATGATGTGGGGTATAAGAGAGTTTATATAATAATAATAATAATAATAATAATAATAATAATCTATTTATATAATAATAATAATAATAATAATCTAGTTTTAAGGTCACGACCAAGCTAGACACCAAATTGGTGTATGAGACCCCTTGTTTGTGGGAAAGGGTTTATCTAGTAAAAATAGGGTTTTTAATTATTATTGGAAATATGTATTGGGGGGTTCAACAAAAAAATAAATAGGTGGTATTTATCAATATCTAGTGAAATTAGTTGTATTCTTTAATAACCCACCAACTTTCGGTGATATGTATCAAGTTCAGTGAGTAAAGACCCTGTGGCATTCTCATCTTATGCATTTGTTACCTTCCTCAATACATTGCATAATGGCTTTAAACTACAGCTAATCTATCGCATAAGCATAGACAACAACATTCTAGTTCGTTTGTGGTCCATACAACGACCTTTGCAAATAACACAAAAGAAAACATTACATTTTCCTGTAGTTAAGAAACAATTGAGAAAAGCATTGTTGTAAATGGGTATTTCCAATGTAATGGTGATCAATAACCACCCAACAACATGGAATTAAATGTTGTGTGGGGTGGTGTATAAGAAATGTTGTGTGGGGTGGTGTATAAGTTGTTGGATCTGAAGTAATGCAAATACAACTATTTATACACTACTCACGTATCATTTAATGCACCCAACAACATAGCAAGCATTAAATATGTATCATTTAATACACCCAACAACATAGCAGCCAACAACAAAACATTAAATGTTGTGTAAGATGGCATATAAATATTTGGATTTAAAGAACTTTAGATCCAACAACATAGCATTAATGCACCCAACAACAAAACATTAAATGTTGTGTAGGATGGCATATAAATATTTGGATCTAAAAAAATTTAAATCCAACAACTTATACACCACCCCTTAATGAGCCACACCCCTTAACACCCCTTTAGGTGTCACACTGAAGTTGAATAAAAATAAAAGAATGGTGCAAACGATTTGTACAAATAACCTTTATTAAATAATTGGCATTCTAGATAAAGTGGAATTGAATCTATTGGAGGGGTTGAATAAAAATAAAAGAATGGTGCAAACGATTTGCACAAATAACTTTTATTAAATAATTGGCATTCTAGACAAAGTGGAATTGAGTCTATTGGAGACTTGTTAAGGGAATGCAATCAGAGATGGAAATTGAATTTTAATTTTATAGAGGATATGTGCTTATGAAATAGCCTGGCCATAAACCCCTAGTATTTACAAATCGGAATGATGACAAAAATTGAATTTTTTTTCCAATAATTTATCATGATTTGTTTTAATCGATATTTCCATAGAAGAATGGTGGTATATTGAAGATCCAATTTCACCATTTTATTTTCCAGGATCAGTTGCATATAGAGGATCCAATTTCACCTTGGATTCATTATTTTCTCTAATTTCACCTTTTGTTTACCTTTTTCTCTATAAATATGACACCTTTTGTTTACCATTTTCCATGCCAGGACCAAATCTGAGTCATAAACCTCCGCGGTAGAAGGAAAAAGTTTAGTATATACAAAACGAAAATAACTTCTTATCGCATGATGAGGTATTGAGGTATTTACATGGATTATTGCTACTCATTCAAAAATAGCGTCTACTCTAGATTTACAAAGATTTACAGAGAAATAAAAACAAAATCTGTGTCATTCAAGTTTTCACTTGAATGCCAAGATATTGAAGGAGCGTGAGCGTGAGCGTTCTCTCTTGTGCTCTCTCTCTCGCAGGGGCCGTAGGCGGGCAAGTCAAGGGAGAAAGAATCACCGACTCCTCCTGCGACTGCAAGATCTCCCTCAACCTTTTCTCACTGAGATTAAACGCCGAGGCCAGGCTTCGGCTTTCCATGATATTGAATACAGAATTCCTCCCTGAAATCAAATAGGGAAGAAAACAAAATGAGCATATTCGAAAAAGATTGAATGCAAAGAAACTTGAAACGATGATGAGACGCTAGTTTTTTTCTACTACCTGCGAGGAACTGGGGACGGTTTTTCCTTGCAGAGGAGGTGAAGCCAAAAGAACTCCATGGGACCTAACGAGGAACCCAAAATACGTCCCCAACACTAACATCCATGGCGCTTGTTCCGTTTGGAATGCGATCTGAATTCTGCCTTCGTCACGATTCCATACTCGGTCGCCCCAGGATTGAAATGAGGAGCCATTATCGCTCCCTGCAACAGAAAAATGATAACTATATACATTAAACCATGTAACAAATAAAAAATAACTATATACATTAAACCAACTTACAAGGATTGAGATGTGGGGTATTCATTCCCTCCATTTAAATTTCGAAATTCAAACCTATTTATCGTCCACTTATGCAGAAAACAGCAGGTATACCAGCGAATAAATGCGAGGGGAAGGTATACTAGGGAATAAATGCGAGGGGACATCGGGCAGAACGGGGCGCTGAGCGGTGGAGGGATATGACGGTCGGCTGAGCGTTCTACGGGAAGGAGCCCGGTTTCCCAGACGTCCCATCGAGCTCCAAAAAGGTAGAAGCGTTAGCTTACTTCATTTGAAATCAACCTTTCAAATTTGATCGCCGTGGATAACCCAAACCAAGTTAACACATCGATAAACCCAAGTTACCACATCTATCAGTAGCTGCTGTCAGAAAATAATTTGAAATCAGCCCATCAAATTTTTCAAAGTTAGCACATCGATCGGTCGTTGGCGATCGGTGGTAGCTAGTGTCAGAAAAATAATTTGAAATCAGACCTTCAAATTATAAAAATTCAGAACATTGATCGGTAGCTGGCGTCAGAAAATAATTTGAAATCAGCGGTTCAAATTTGATCACGGTGGATAACCCTAGCACAGCCGCGAGTTAGCGGTTGGTGAATGTCAAAAGAAAGACAGAATGAAGTAGAGAATGAGAAATGACACGGGTTGATAACTGAGGCAGATAATGAAACTCTCGGATAGTTGAAGAATTCTAAAAGTTAATCATTTAAACGTGGCAATCATATGATGTTACAGTAATTTTTTTAATATGATTAGGTAAATGTTAAAAAGTAAACAAGTTAACTGATGTATTTATAAATGCAAAGAAGTTATCAACAATAAATCTGACTCATTGATTTTGGAGAACTACTAAGAATATGCCAACATCTTCAATGCATAACCATCAAATTAAAATTTAAGATTAAAAGATTATTAATTGTGGCCATCTCTAATAGGTATACGCCTTTCCACATAACAAGTTAGCACATTGATTATAAGTAATAAATGTTTCAACGTCGGGTGCGGTAACTGGTGTCAGAAAATAATTTGAGTCTTGTGTTACCCACCGTGAGGATAAGTATTGAGTGGTTCAACGTGGGGTGCAGTAACTGGTGTCAGAAAATAATTCGAGTCCTCGTTCACCAGTAAAACAATCGAACCACGTTTCAGAAAATAATTGTAGTCCTCGTTCACCTGTAAAACAACCCAACCATGTTGTAGTGGATGCTTATATGACAGTGGCACTGTGCCTCATTTCATAGATTTTGGGATACATAAACGCAGGCATTGTGCCGCGTCCGCCGCCATCTCCTATCAGTATCTCTAAAGCGGTGTGATATAAGTTCGTGAAATGGGTCCGTTAGGAGGTGCGTTGACTGGTATTTTGGTAATTGCCATAGTTTACAAGGTGGTGCAATTGAGGAGATGCAAGCTTCCGCCAGGTCCTACACCATGGCCTGTGGTAGGAAACCTTCTGCAGATAAGGCCTGTGAGTTTCAGATGCTTCTGGGAATGGTCCAGGAAGTATGGGCCTATCATGTCCGTATGGTTTGGTTCCGCACTCAATGTAGTCGTCTCCTCCACAGAGTTAGCTAAGGAGGTTCTCAAGGAGAACGATCAGCAGATTGCTGATAGGCCCAGATCCATATTGATTTCTAAATTTAGCAGAAACGGCCAAGACTTGATTTGGGCTGACTACGGTCCTCATTATGTCAAGGTTAGGAAGGTGTGTACTCTGGAGCTCTTCTCTCCCAAGAGATTAGAGGTCCTCCGGCCAATCAGGGAGGACGAGGTTGCAGCCATGGTGGAATCCATATTCAACGACTGTGGCAAACAAGGTATTCTCCTGTTCTTGCTTTATACAAGTATCTCCATTGGCTTCCAATTCTTGAGGTTTTTAAAAAAATTGTTGGTAGGCGTTACATTTTAAAGCATAATTTATGTGTTCGTGCCAACTATGCATCCATAATTACATCTGATTGTTATCGGTTCGTGTAAACTGAAATTTAAAAAACACAAATAAGGCTATGAAATTTTGTATTCAATATGTTTGTTTGTTGCTGAAAAACTAAAAGGTTAGACCTTTGGGCTTGTTTGTACACAGGAGCAATATACCAATCAGTGGAGATGAAGAAATATCTCTCAGCTGTAGCATTCAACCATATCACCAGGATAGTTTTTGGGAAGCGATTTGTAAACGAAGAAGGGCAGATGGATCCACAAGGCGTGGAGTTCAAGGAAATACGTGCAAAAGGGATGAAGCTCGGAGATATTCCCACCATGGCCTTGCATATTCCCTATCTCCGCTGGATGTTTCCACTGAAAGAGCGTGCCTTCGCCAGCCACAGTGCGAGGAGAGACAAACTCACCGAAACCATCATGAAAGAGCATAAACTCGCCAGTCAGAAGAGTGGTGCCAAACAACATTTTGTGGATGCATTGCTCAGTCTACAAGAAATATACGACCTCAGCGAGGATAATATCATTGGACTCCTTTGGGTAAACCTGATGAAAATATCTGTTAATTCATATTTGGTAGTATATTTTCTGAAGTGCGATTAATATTCTTGAATTTAAACATTTACTGTAATGTACTGCAGGATATGATCTCGGCAGGTATGGATACAACATCAATAAGTGTGGAATGGGCCATGGCTGAACTTGTTCGCAATCCCCGAGTTCAAGAGAAAGCGCAAGAAGAGCAAGGACAGAGTGATCGGCAAGGACAGAGTGATGAGTGAAGCCGATTTTCCTCAACTACCATACCTGCAATGTATCACAAAAGAGGCCCTCCGCCTGCATCCACCAACACCTCTGATGCTTCCACATAAAGCAACACAGAATGTCAAAATCGGGGGCTTTGATATACCCAAAGGATCCAATGTACATGTAAATGTGTGGGCCATTGCTCGGGATCCAGCTGTATGGAAAGATCCAATGGCATTCAGGCCTGAGAGATTTATGGAGGAAGATGTTGATATGAAGGGCCATGACTATAGACTACTGCCATTTGGTGCGGGACGCAGGGTTTGCCCTGGTGCACAATTAGGTATTAATTTGGTTCAGTCTATGTTGGGACACCTACTTCATCATTTCGTATGGACAGCTCCTGAGGGAATGAAGCCGGAAGAAATATATCTCACAGAAACTCCGGGGCTTGTTACTTTCATGGCCAAGCCTCTGGAGGCTATGGCCATTCCCCGTTTGCCTCCTCATCTCTACAAACGACAACCGCTCCGCTAATGCGATACTGAACTTTGAAACAAAAACCAAATAACGGGCACTTTGCCCCTTCTCCTACCAGTCAGCAGGAAACTTTGATTTCTTTCTCGTGTCTTTTCAGACTTCTATTTTGTAATAACTCCGTGTTTTCAGAACAGATACCCGTTCGTCCAAATGGGAGTATGTATGGCTATACACGAACTATTATGTGGAAAAGTATTTAATTAGATTTTCTAAGAGTAAAAGTAATTCGAAAACGTTCCCGCCTAGCGGCATTGGATTCTTGTTTTCGTTTTTCCCTATTAATCTTCGCCGTACGTACTATCTAGTTTAACAAAATTTTGAAAATATTAATCTTCGCCGTACGTACTATGTAGTTTTAACAAAATTTTGAAAATATTTATTTATTGGGTTTAAAGTCTAGTTTTAACAAATTTTTGAAAATATTTATTTATTAAATTTTGAAAATATTTATTTATTCGGTTTAAAATCTAGTTTTAACAAATTTTTGAAAATATTTATTTATTGAATTTAAATGTGTTTGAGTATGAGGAAGATGTGTAATTTCTTCCACATACAAAACATTTCTTCAAGATGTGTAATTTCAAATTCTTTCCCACAAACATTTTTTCAAGTTTTCTACTCTAATATCTCAATGAATCAATAAATTTGATGTCTAGTGCATAATAGATCATTATTTAATATTTAAGTAAATTATTGCAGGGAGAACTCTACAAATCTTATAGAGGAGATGTTCATGTCACATAACACATTAAAATAATAATAATGAAATTATATTTTTATATATATTATAAAATATGTATTGATTTGAATTTGTTTTATTTGGATTGGCTCTAGCTTCACTTAATAAATCATGAAAACAATGTAGTGATAATATATTAAAAAATATATTAATATTTTTAATACTTTAATATTAATGTATTAAATTAATATAGATTCATTTTAATTCTCTATGTATCAAGTGTTGAGATGAATCAAATCTCTTGAGGTGCAAACATTTTTTAGAGTGTAAAATTTGAGGGAAGACTAAATGTTTTCACTTTAAGAGATTTGATCCCTTTAAAAACTTGATAAATTCAGGATTAAAATGAATTTATGTTGATATAAATACAATTTTATACAACTTCACCCTAGAAAATAGTTTTAATTGAATACACAATGTACTTAGTAAAAAAATGCAATTTTATTTATATTTTGAAAAAATGAATTAAATTAAATTTTATATATTAACAGAAAATAAACATTTTTATTAAAATTAAATATTATAATTCAAAAAAAAAAAAAATATTATAATTCAATAAAAAAATAATATGAAAGTTTTTTTTTTTAAACATTGAAATTTGTTTCATGAGTTAACAAATGAACTTTTAATAGTGGATTTCATTATCTCTAAAACTTAGAAATAATATGAAAAACTTTTAAAAATGAGTAATACTTTCATGTAATTACATATTAATTAATTTAAAACCTAATGATATAGTAAATTTTGAAAAACTTTTAAAAATGAGTAATGACTTTGATGTAATTACATATTAATTAACTTAAAGCTTAATGATATAGTATATTTTTGTGTTGTATTGAAGAGTTTATAATTTGTATTTTATTGTAGATTTTTTTTAAGTGTTAGTGTAATAATTCTAAAATTTTAAAAGTCTAAATAAATCATTTTAGAAATTAGTTTATTCTAGCATATTTGTTAATATGATATTTAGTTTAATATGTAAATGATATATTATATTTATGTGTTTATGTGGTTGGTTGTTTTTAGTAGAGTTTAACTTAGAGTTGAGTTATATAAACTAGTTCTTTTTTATGTGAGGTGAAGTAAATATGCTTTATGCCCTCACTATATTTGTAACTTTTTTTTTTTCCTTATTTAATAAAATTATCTGTGTGAGGAAACTTAGTCAACATTGGGTATCAGAGGGATTTTGAAAAGTGTTGAAAAAAAAATTGGTAATGGATTGAGAGTTTAAGGAAGACTCCAAGACATCAACTATAAACTCTTCAAACTCAAGAACAACAGTACACCCAAGTGACTCTATTGTCAATTCAATAAGAAAAACCTTAATTAAGAAAATTTTAAAATCAATTTGTTGATTTTCTTTTAGATGGAATCCTCATTTTATTCTTGACTATAATTCTAGAGCTATTTTTATTGTTTATAGTTAGTAGTGCAATTTGTTGTATGTAAATTTGATTTATAAAGGTATTTCTTTTAGGTCAAAGTTTGTAAATCTCAATATCATAGTGGATCTGTTATAAATCTGCAGCTGTTAAAAATATCTCTTTTTAAAATATCTTAAGATACACTATTGTGTTTTATTGTTTAAGAGGGTTCACATTGTGACAATCGCTTCAGAGCTTCTCATAAATCTTCTGGAAATTTCATGGTTAAAGTTGTGTTTTAAAAAAATAAAAATAAAAACACAGGGTAATCGCCCATCAAAGAAAAAGTAAAAAAAACACAAGGTAATCACTCATCAAAGAATTAGTATGTGCAACTAGCACTGCTCTCATTGCAGTCTCCACTAGTTTCATTCAGATTTGCGGTTGAACATGCTCCCCAGCACTCCTCCAACGAGAGATCAACGATTTGCTCTCCACGGTGGCAATTTGGCCTATAGATTAGCGATTTGCTCTCCAGAGTGGCAATTTGGCCTATAGATTAGCGATTCTCCTTCTTAGATATACATGCTAGGCTATTAAATGCAAGGTTTCTGGTTTTAGTTTATTGTAATATTTTTTACTCGCAGTGTTCCATAAGTCGAGTTTCTTCATCAAACCCTCCAGTGCTACTCTCATAAACGGTATATTCACGTCCTTCCCATAAATTATTTGTGGAGCAATATGCCCTTTACAGAACAAAAGCCAGGCCATGCATTCTGATCAACATTGAAGACAAATCTGCTGAGTTATTTATGTCAAGAACATGCTCTCGGATCTACACCCTCACACGTTTTTCTCTCACGACCGATCAAATTCTTAGCAATTTCAGTCCAAAAGCATCCTCAACGCAACATTCAGATAGGAACACCTCTCTACAATATGCTTAACGAATTGCCCTCAAATTATGATTATGATTTTAGATCTGAAAATATCTTAAATTTCATGGGAAATGTGTCATCTCTCCAATTTAGTTCCCATCTGATGTTCATACGGTTTCTAGCGCATGCATCAATTAGTATTCGCCTCCAAATCTCCATGATTTGCTCATCTGCACGAAATCTCCTCACAAGTCGGTATGCATGGCATGGTTTTCAAGTTTGGGTGGTTTAACAACCAAATTGTTTAAACGTTTTAAGTTTTGATTTGTTTCAGTCGAATATGACGATAAAAATATGTGTAAAATCTTAATTTTTCTGTTGTTTAAATTGCATTTCTAAATACATAAACAAATTTAGTCTCTTGAAAAACTCCTAAAATAATTAGATTATACAAACTTAACTACTGAAAATTTGCAGATCCAACCATTTTTTTATTGGATTTCAAGTAAAAGTAACTAAATAATATTTCTGGAAAAAAACCAAAATGTAGAATGTTTAAACTACAACCACTAAAACTATTTCTTTTTTTCATTCCTACTCAAATATATGTTTTTTCATTCCTACACAATTTAAAACATGTGATGGATATAAAGACAAATTATGAACAAGTTTTTGTAAAATCACTTATAGAGTGACATAGATAGACATACTTAGGTTTATTGTAACATATAAAGACAATTTTTCCCATCGGTGGAGCAACTGCAAGCTAGGGTTTGACAGTCGCAGCCGTAGCAAAGAACAACATGAGCACCAAAGGGGGGGGTAAGGGTACCCCCTCATACAAACAGGAAGTGGTAGACAGAGGGAAAGGGCCAAGAGGTGTAGTTTTCAAGGCACCAATGATAGGCACCTCGGGATCAGACCCAGAAAAAGGTCAGGAAAGGAAACAGGGAAAAAGTGAGTGCATGGGAGAAGAAGCCAGAGAAACTCACAGTGAGGTGCAAGACACAGAGAAGCCCAACGGGGCAGAAGGGCGCAACCCGTGCAAACCCAAAACAACAATGATACCCAAGGTGATATTGGAGGATTCGCAAACACAACTCTCCAGAGACCAGATGAAGACGCATGCGCTAATATGAAATTTCATGGGTTTGTGGCTCACAGAAAGAATGTTGCGCAACTGGATTAAATACCATTGGAAGCCAAACGGAGAAGTTGAGCTCCACCTGGGCTCGAAAGGCTTCTTCATAGCAGTATTCATGAACCTGGAGGACAGGGATAGAGTCTTTGAGGGAGGGCCATACTTCCACGTCTCAGCAGGACTATACATGCGACCATGGAAGGAAAATTTCTCCCTAGAAAAAGAGTCTTTCAAAAAGGTGCCGGTCTGGTTGAGATTTTATTCCTTACCTTTAGACTATTGGTTACCCTCTACTTTTGAAGCAATAGGAAACAAACTGGGGAAATATGTGAAGACCTCAGAAGCCACCCTAAAAAGGAGATATACATCTTATGCAAGAATATGCATAGAACTGGATGTGTCGAGAGCACTCCCAGAAGCCATAAGTCTGGAATTCAGGGATGAGGAATGGATCCAAAACATAGATTACAAACAGATCCCTTCAGATGCAGAAGATGCCATGAACATGGCCACCTGATCATAGAATTCCCTCTTAATAAAAAATAGCAAGCAAAAAACCCCAAACCACAACATTATGAGGACGAGTTTATAAAACTGAACCCCAGAAGCAGAGCAGAACCCCAGCAGGAAATAACCCAGAGACCTAGAATAAAATGGAAGGAAGGGACAAAACCAACAAAGGGGCAAAAAATGAAAAGGATTCAGCAAAAGCTCAAGAAATCAGAGAACAAGCAACAAACGAGCCCACTGATCGACCAAGTAACAAGAAAGAATGGGGGAGTTGTGAAACCCAAATGGATGGAGAAATCAAAGACAACAACACCCCCATGCAAGAAGCAGAGGGAGATGCGAAAATGACCCCAAGCGAAGTAGTCACAGAAGATCCTGATCTCAAAGACCTTGTGGAAAGGGAAGTGATAGATCTCCCGAACATATTGGAGCAATGGAAAAGACAGGGAGTAGACAATGTACCAACAGAGCAACTTGATCGCATTCAGTACCTGTTTCTCCAAAGGGAGGAAGCCAAAGCCATAGGACTAAAGCGCACACACAGGGAGATTGGACACCTAGGAGTCAAAGTCGGCGAAGGATAACCACAACTCTCACCCAAGCAGACGCAGAGGAAAAAATGCAGGAAATCAAATAGCGTAGCCCTACAGGAGCTTGGAGCGCTACTGATAAACTCGGGTAAGATCAATAAACTCTTCCCCAACTCCCCCCCACGTGTTTAAATGAAGGTTATAACCTGGAATATATGAGGCCTAAACAGCCCGAGAAAGCAAAGAATCCTTAGGAATAAACTAAAGCAAGAATATTTGGATCTCTATTTTATACAAGAAACAAAATGCAATACGGATATAATGGAGGAAATCAGTAAACAACAATGGCACAAGTACAAGATGGTGGCTATCGGGGGCCACCAAATGGAAGGAGGAATTCTCACCTTGTGGAACCCACAAGTACTAATCCTAATAGCAGCCAAAGCGACCACGCAGACCCTTACAGTTTGCATGCAAATCATTGGGAACACAGAGGTGATTCTATGCACTAATGTGTATGGACCCTAGGTGTCAGAAGAAAATAGAGGAATGATACGAGACTTAGAAGAACCTGATCCAACAACCTCCAATGGATCCTGGTAAGGGACTTCAACATCATCACATCACTTGCAGAGAAAAAAGGAGGTACAAGAAGATTGGATAGGGATGTGGAAGAATTCTCAAAGTTCATAGACATAGCGGAGATGGTAGACCTCAAAATTAATAATGGCCAGTTCACTTGGAACAATAAACGGATGAGCCAGTATCAGGTAGCAACAAGACTCGATAGATTCCTAGTATCGGAGTCAATCATTATGCAGGGGTTAACCTTAGATTGCAACATCCTCCCCCCGGGGGGATCTAATCACTGGCTAGTGCAACTGGAAGCAGGCTTCCAAACTGAACCAAAGAACAGACCCTTCAGATTTGAGAAATTATGGATTGAACACCCGACTTTCAAGGAAAGGATCAAACAGTGGTGGCAGGAGGAGAAACCAGAACAAGGGACAAGGATGTTAAAACTCTATAAGAAACTAAAGTATATCAAATATAGGCTCAAGGAGTGGAACAAGGACACTTTTGGGAACATAAACTAAGAGAAAAACAACATAGAGGAAAAAATGAAAAAACTCCAGGAAACCTGCATTTCAGAAGGCTATACGGATGAACGAAAAAAGGAAGAGATCCAGATGACCTAGGAATGGGAAGCTCGATGCCAGCAGGAAGAAACACTTTGGCGACAAAAGTCCGTATCAGATGGCTAAAGGAAGGAGAACGGAACACCAAGTTTTTTCATAGAACAACCATGGCCAGAAGAAGCCATAAAAAAATCCTGAAGATTAAGGACCGGAATAGAATAGAGTGAGAGTCACATAAGGAGATCGAAACTACTCTTGTAAACCACTTCCACGGGATAGCCCATGAACCCAACCAGGACATAACGGAGGCCATACAAAGGATAATCCATCATATCCCATGCCTGGTCACCAAGGATCAAAATAAAAACTTGAACAAACCCATTGCAGAGGAGGAAATTGACCAAGTACTCCAGGAAATGCCCAATGGGAAAGCCCCAGGTCGAGATGGCTTCACAGTGGATTTTTTCAAATCTTGCTGGGAAATTGTCAAACAGGACGTTTATAGGGTAGTGGAAGACTCTAGAAGGTTAGCCTCCATCCTAAAAGTGCTCAATGCTACCATGATTACACTAATCCCCAAAGAAAATGAAGCAAAAACCTTGGATCGGTATAGACCTATAGCACTGTGCAACATGGTTTATAAGATAATCTCCAAAGTTATAACAAATAAATTGAAACCCTCCTACCCACACTGATCTCATAGGGACAGAAACATGAAGGATTCATGGAAGGAAGACAAATAATGGACAATATTATTAATGCCCATGAGTTGATCCAGACCTTGAAGCTTCAAAAGAGAGGGGGAATGATAATACAATTGAACGTAGCAAAATCTTATGAAAAAATTAGCTGGCACTATATGGTCAAGACCTTGGAAGCCTTTGGTTTTACTCAACACTAGATCAGCTGGATAGTCAGTCTAGTTTCCACAACAAGCTACTCATTGCTAATAAATGGAGCCCCTGCCAAACCCTTCTGGACCATGAGAGGCATCAGACAAGGAGAGCCGCTATCCCCCTTCCTTTTCATTCTGATGATGGAAGGTCTCAGTCGAAGCATTAAAAGCGCAACTGCAACAAGCGAAATAATAGGGATCAAACCTTTCGAAAATTTCCCTACTTCCACGCACCAACAATTCGTGGATGACACCTTACTCCATGGCATACCCAAGTTCAAGGAAGCAAAAGCCTATAGACGAATCCTAGAAGATTTTGGTAAAGCCTCGGGTGCAGAGATCAATCATTCCAACTCTATGATCTTCTTCTTCAATACCAACACTGCAATCCAAAGGAATTTGGCCAACATCCTGGGCTTTGAATGCAAAGCACTCCCAACTAAGTACTTGGGCATACCCCTGACAAAAAAATCTTACAAAATTTCCACTTGGGAAGGAATAATCAACAAATTACAGGAGTAGGTAAAAAACTGGACTTACAGATCCCTCAACCTAGTCGAAAGACTTATTCTGACCAAGTCTGTTTTGCAAGCAATTCCAACCTTTATGATGTTCGTTTTCCCAACCTCCAAGGGGATACTACAAAAAATAAGAACCATCCAAAGGGACTTCCTGTGGCGAGAAGCAGAAACAAGGACAAAATAGGCCCTAGTGGCTTGGGAGAAGGTCTGTAAACCAAAAAGAAAAGGAGGTCCGGGGCTACAAAACCCGCAAGTGACCAATGATGCCTTCAATATTTAATCTTGAGTTAACACATGTCATTTAAAAAAATATTAATAACAAGTAAATATTTCAATATCAACTATATTTATACATAACAAATGAAAGTAAAAAAAATCTTATGCTTAAAACATTTGAACAATGGATTGAGTATGAAGGAGATGTGCAATTCCTTCCATGCCCTAGAGTTGACAAGTGACA
>ML817201.1:91905-107112 GCA_009831015.1 Picea engelmannii | reverse complement strand
ATATATATATATATATATATATATATATATATATATATATATATATATATATATATATATATATATATATATATATATATATATATATATATTGGTTTGAATTTGTTTTGTTTGGATTTTCCTAGCTTCACTTAATAGATCAAGAAAACAATGTAGTGGTAATATATTATAAATTATATTAATATATTAAAAAATATATCAATATTTTTAATACTTTAATATTAATGTATTAAACTAATATAGATTCATCTTAATTCTTAATGTATTAAGTGTTGAGATGGATCAAATCTCTTGACGTGAAAACCTTTTTTAGAGTGCAAAATTTGAGGAAAGATTAAAGGTTTGCACTTTAAGAGATTTGATCTCTTTAGGGGTTTGATAAATTCCGGGTTAAGATGAATTTATGTTGATATAAATACAATTTTATACAACTTCACACTAAGGAATGGGTTTAATTGAGTACACAATGTACTTAGTAAAAAAAATGCAAATTTATTTATATTTTGAAAAAAATTAATTAAATTAAATTTTATATTTTAATAGAAAATAACATTATTTTTCAAATTAAATATTATAATTCAATAAAAACTTAATCGTGGTTGCTTGTTTTAGTAGAGTTTAACTTAGAGTTGAGCTATATAAACTAGTTCTTTTTCATGTGAGGTGAAGTACATAGGCTTTATGTCCTTACTATATTTGTAACTTTTTTTTTCCCTTATTTAATAAAATTATATGTGTAAGGAAACTTCATCAACATTGGGTAAGGATTTTGAAAAGTGTTGGAAAAGAATTGGTGATGGATTGAGAGTTTAAGGAAGACTCCACTACATCAACCATAAACTCTTCAAACTCAAGAACAACACTACACCCAGTTAACTCTATTGTCACTCAAGAACAACAGTACACCCAGGTAACTCTATTGTCAATTCAATAAGGAAAACTTTAATTTAGGTAACTCTATTTTCAATTCAATAAGGAAAACCTTAATTTATAATTGAAGAAAATTTTAAAATCAATTTGTTGATTTTATTTTAGATGGAATCCTCATTTTATTCTTGACTATCATTCTAGAGATATTTTTATTAATTACGCCGAAAGGCGTATACCTATTGACAATGGGCACAATTAATGATCTTTTAACTTTATTTAACCTTAAACCCTAATCTGATGGCTATTCATTGAAGATGCTGGCATATTCTTAGTCGTCCTCCAAAATCAATGGGTCAGATTTATTGTTCATAACTTTCTTGCATTTATCAAGGCATCAGTTAACATGTTTACTTTTTAACATTTACCTAATCACATTAAAAAATTACTATAAGAATATGTAATTGCCACGTTTAAATGATTACTACATAAGTTTTATATTGGGGACAAGCGTTCCAGTTATTACCACATAGTGATTTGCGTTTCATTTTCTTGACCAGCCGAACAAGCCCAACGCCTTTCCAGCTCCTCATCTGATCGATTGGATTTCTGCACAGCGCCTATCGAGCTCATGCACTGATCGATTGGATTTCTGCAGAGCTATTTGCTTTATCAGCTCTGTATAGACTGCGGGCAGCTTATACGTTGCTCCAAGCCCTTCAACCGGTTCACCGRTAAATTCCCCAACACTACTTTTCGGATTATATCGTTGCTTATTGTGGTGGAATTGGAATGAAGGAATGAAAACACTCGGCATCCGGGTTTCAGCCTCCCCGCTCCTCTTCTTCATGGGGGGCGTAGATCTCCATCTCTCTGCTGCGAGATTCTGCTCTGCTGTTATTCTTCATGGGGTGCGTAGATCTCCATCTCTGCTGCGAGATTCTGCTCAACTGTTATTGAAGTTTTAAAAGACCATAAAGTTTTTGAAAAATTAAGTCAATGAATGTAAGAGAAATGCGTTTATTAGTACCTTAAATGACTTTGTAGTTTTGTTACACTGACATTTATGGATTCAAGTTTTAAATCTTGAGATTAACATCGGCATTTTACCAATCAATATTTTCTGATTAACTGGTGTCGAATCATTTAAATCCGAGCCCTTCAAAGATTTGCTTATTTTATGAGCGGTTTCTCTCAATTTCAATTTTATGAGCGGTTTCTCTCAATTTTATGTGTTATATGCACGCAAATCCGAGCCCTTCAAAGATTTGCTTATTATTTGTTTAAATCTTTGGACATGAGATGAAGTAACATATTTACAATTAGGCCACATAATTTTACCAGCCGTAAGTCTTTCTGCCACGTTTAGTTTTACCAGTTTTATCAGTAATAAGCCTTTCGGCGTCAGCCAGCAGCGAGTTCGCGGCTGTGCTAGTTATAGTTAGTTGTGAAATTTGTTGTATGTAAATTTTATTTATAGAGCTATTTCTTTTAGGTCAAAGTTTGTAAATCTCAATATCAGGATCTGTTATAAATCTGCAGATTTTTAAAAGATCTTAAGATACACTATTGTGTTTTATTGTTTAAGAGGGTTCACAATGTGACAATTGCTTCAGAGCTTCTCATAAATCTTCTGGAAATTTCATGGTTAAAGTTGTGTTTTAAAAAAATAAAAATAAAAACACAAGGTAATCGCCCATCAAAGAATAAGTAAAAAAAACACAAGGTAATCACTCATCAAAGAATTAGTATGTGCAACTAGCACTGCTCTCATTGCAGTCTCCACTAGTTTCATTCAGATTTGCGGTTGAACGTGCTCTCCAGCACTCCTCCAGCAAGAGATCAACGATTTGCTCTCCACGATAGCAATTTTTCCTCTGGATTAGCGATTCTCCTTCTTAGATATACATGCTAGGCTATTAAATGCAAGGTTTCTAGTTTTATTTTATTGTAATCTTTTTGACTCGCAGTGTTCCATAAGTCGAGTTTCCTCCTCAAACCCTCCAGTGCTCCTCTCATACATGGTATATTCACGTCCTTTCCATAAATTATTTGTCGAGCAATATGCCATTTACAGAACAACAGTCGGGCCATGCATTCTGATCAAAATTGAAGACAAATCTGTTGAGTTATTTATGTCAAGAACATGCTCTCGGATCTACACCCTCACACGTTTTTCTCTCACGACCAATCAAATACTTAGCAATTTAGTCAAAATCATACTCAACGATTTGTCCAGCGAACAACATTAAGATAGGAACACCTCTCTACAATATGCTTAACAAATTGCCCTCAAATTATGATTTTAGATCTGAAAATATCTCTAATTTCATGGGAAATGTGGCGTCTCTCCAAGTTAGTTCCCATCCGATGTTCATACGGTTTCTAGCAGATGCATCAATTAGTATTTGCCTCCAAATCTCCATGATTTGCTCATCTGCACGAAATCTCCTCACAAGTCTGTATGCATGGCATGGTTTTCAAGTTTGGGCGGTTTATCAACCAACGTTTTAAGTTTTGATTTGTTTCAGCAGAATATAATGATAAAAATATGTGTAAAATCTTAATTTTTTGTTATTTAAATTGTATTTTTGAATATATAAAGAAATTTAGTTTCTTGAAAAACTTCTAAAATAATTAAATTATACAAACTTAACTACTGAAATTTGCAAATCCAACCATTTTTTTATTGAATTTCAAATAAAATTATCTAAATAATATTTGTGAAAAAAAATCAAAATGTAGAATGTTTAAACTACAACCACTAAAACTATTTTTTTTTTCATTCCTACTCAAATATTTTTTTAAAACTATTTTTTTTTCATTCCTACTCAAATATTTTCTTTTTCATTAGTACACAATTTAAAACATGTAATGGATATAAAGACAAATTATGAACAAGTTTTTGTAAAAGCACTTATAGAGTGACATAGATAGACATACTTAGGTTTATTGTAACATATAAAGACAAATTATGAGCAAGTTCACTCTAAAAGCATTTTTTAGAGTGACATAGATAGACTTAAGGTTTATTGTAGGGATTTAAAAGACAAATTATGAATAAGTTTTTGTAAAAGCACTTTTAGAGTGACATAGAAAGACTTAAGGTTTATTGTATGGATTTAAAAGATAAATTATGAATAAGTTTTTGTAAAAGCACTTCTAGAGTGACATAAATAGACTTATTTAAGGTTTACTGTATGGATGTTAAAATGTTTGGTTTAAAGTTTTAAACACGGAGTGTACTTGGTATTCTAGTTAAAAGGGTTATTAGTCCCTGCCGAAGGCATAGAGGGACTAT
The DNA here is from genome assembly GCA_009831015.1 of Picea engelmannii. Lineage (NCBI taxonomy): Eukaryota > Viridiplantae > Streptophyta > Pinopsida > Pinales > Pinaceae > Picea > Picea engelmannii. The sequence continues at coordinate 102,944 of ML817201.1, read as the reverse complement.
AGCGATCGATAAATCGTTGACTTCATATTAACTTGTCCTTTGACTATAAATTTTTGCACAATCTTTATTGTTAGAACTAGAGAATAGAAAACATTATTTTTTATATAATAAAAAATAATTATTTGTCATCATTTCATTGGAGAATAGATTCAAAGTCTTATTGCCAGCTTCATTATTCCCAATGCTTTAAATGTTTAGATATCCAAAGTTTTGAGCATTGACGTTCTTTTTGAATTTTTTTATTTTTATTTTTATTGAAATATTTACATACTGAAAGTTTTAAGCATTGACACTCTTTTTGAGGTACTTGAATAGGCCTAACAGCTTAAATTTTTACATCGCGCACCGCCCTTAAACATGCCTGACAACCTTAAATGTTTACTTGAATAGGCCTGTCAGAGTACATTTTCCTCCAATTTGTGCATACAATCTTGCAGTGAATTTGAGCAATATTGTTGTCCACCGCCACTTGCATAGTCATCATATGTTTCATATTTCTTCTATGTTTGGAATGCAATTTAGTCATCATTGATGATACATATATTCTTTACTGGTTCATTGGTTGTTGCTTGTTCACTAGTTCGTTGGTTGTTGCTTGTTGTTGTTTGGTTCAACTTTGCAAGGTTGAAGTCCTGCACCTACAGTTGGACCTGTTGGTGCTTGATCACTGGTGTGTTGCTTGTTTCTTGCTTTTGTTTGATTCAAATTTTCAAGGTTGGAGTCCTGCACCCGTAGTTGGAGATGTTTTTGCACTTTGCAGGGCTCAAATCGTGCACCCACAATTGGACCTGTGATTCTGTCGTTCATCCTTGACGAGTAAGTTTCAATACCATAGTTTCATTTGTATTCGTTGTTTACTATTTACTATTTACATTTTGCAAGTAAGAATGTTTAAATATTTATTCATCATTCTTATCCTGTAGACTTTCCATAGAAGTTGGCATATCTTTTCCTCCTGCTCTTAAATTTTTCTCCATTTTTTTCCCCAAAATCTACACCATGTGTATGCCAATGTCATCTACACAACTCTATTCTCATTTTTTCTAGCATTACAAATCTTGGTCCTTTGTCATATGTGAAGAAGTGGAAATCTAATGCCTCAATTGAATAAGGAAATTCTTTAGCCTTCCCAGCTTTCCCTCGATGATATTCCCACCTTGCCCGGGAATGAGTACGTACCTATCGCCTATGAGAATTGAACCCGTGGCTTTCACATGGAAAGACGATGTCAAGCTTATTGTCTTTGCAAAATGTTATTGTAGAAGAAAAATGCAGGTAGGTGTAGAAGGGCTAAGTATGATACAACGGTAGCCAAGCTACAACAAAATTGCACACCATTGTCAGGCATTATCCATCTTTATCAATGACATATTTCAGTAAGTTATAAAGAAAAAGTTCCAGGACATGAAATGCAAATCTTGGGGAATTCCAGGACCTATTGTTGCACTTTGCAGGGTTGAAATCTTTCACTCACAATTGGACCTGTGATTCTATTGTCCATCATTTATGAGTAAGTTTCAATACCATAGTTTCATTCGTATTTGTTCTTTACTGTTTACTATTTATAGTTTGCAAGTAAGAATGTTTAGGTATTTATTCATCGTTCCTATCCTGCAGACTTTCCATAGAGGTTGGCATATCTTTTCCTCTTGCTCTTAAATTTTCCTTCAATTTTTTCACCAAAATTTGCACCATGTGTGTGCCAATGTCGTCTACACAACTCTGACTGTCATTTTTTCTAGCATTACAAATCCCAGTCCTTTGCCTTATGTGATGAAGTGGAAATCTAATGCCTCAATTGAATAAGGAAATTATTTAGCCTTACGACCATGCCCTCGATGATATTCCCACCTTGCCCAAGAATGAGTACCTACATGCCTTTGCAAAATGTTCTTGTAGAAGAAAACTGCAGGTAGGTGTAGAAGGGATAAGTATGATACAAAGGTAATCAAGCTGCAACAAAATTGCTCACCATTGTCAGGCATTATCCATCTTTATCAGTGGCATATTTCAGTAAGTTATAAAGAGAAAGTTCCAGGACCTGAAATGCAAATCCTGGGTAAAGGATGAAGACAAAACACAAAATGAGCTGGGTCCAAACATTAATGTTGATTTCAGAGTATCCTCCCACACGATAAATAGAACTCTTATAAGGGTTCACATTTCCAATAGTTGTTGAGAAGACGAAAAAAAGATTGTTGAAATGCCAAATTTCTTTTGGTCAATGGGCTTGACACACAAAAATATGTTAGGACGGTGTTTTGCGATTTGTTGGCTAAATTTATTCTATACGGTTTATAAAATGGGCTTTACACACAGAAAATTGTTGGGATGATGTTTTGCGATTTTCTAGCTAAATACACAATCTTTGTACTAAGAAAATTGATACTATTGTTTTATTTGCATTATCTCTTCTATATGTTTGGGCACTAACTGTAGTTGTATTTCTCTACCATATTCTATAGAAACCATGGAGAATTCGATTTGAGACAAACAAAGGTTGAAAGATACATAACAAAGTTGGTATGCACTCCCAAACTTATATTTATCTTTTTTGCTATTTTCATATTATCTAAACATAAATAAGAAACATCTTGAAAATCACAACTTGAAAGATGGAGCAATAAATAGATGTTGAATGCTATCAAATAGATGCACACTCCATTGTACATGAAAACATCGACCAGGTATTGCGTAACAATGCCATTTTCAGATAGATGCATTTTTTTATACTGCAGGGGATTGCCTATTCAATGCATTTCAAGTTATATTGCACTTCCGTTATTCCTCGACTGAGTTGCGCAATGGATTGATAGATCATTTCCATACGTACTGACATCTTTGAAAGAGACTTCTTGGTGGAACTAAATCTGACAGAAGATGAGTACATCCAAGTGATACAATCTACACTCAAGCAACCAACAAATTTCCTTAAACAAAAACTTTCAGATATTTGGAACAATGGTTTCTCCAAGGACATGCCAAATATGTGGAATGAAAATACAGATGCACAATTTTTCCTCAATGCATATGTTGCGGCATTGTATTGTACCTTGTACATGACAAAGGTTGACATATCTATGACAAGTGAATTAAAAAGAATAGGCAAAGAACATGAAAAATGTCAAATTGATGCTATGCAAATGATACCTACACTTGGAAATACATTACCTAATCTTCAAAAAAGGTCTTCTCAGCAAGCAATCCACAATGCACTTTCCCTGCCTCTGAACTGTAGTTCAAGGAACTATGTCTTCATAAACACATATCCACTTGACACATGAACATTCATGCTTAAACCACCATTCTTACTAAAACAAGAGCCTGGTAATTCAGAGGATGTGATCTATTGTTGTATTATTGATTTCTACCTCCAGCGTTCACCTCCCATTAAGCATATATACCTTGCATAATTCGTATCGCATTACAAAAAAATGGGTGCACACATATCAAAAAGAAAAAAAACCAAATGTAATACTCTTTGTCAAATACAACAAACACACCAACGATGAAAAATTATGTAGAAAGAAACCATTGTTGTATGTTCCATTTGATCAAAATGAAGACACATTAAAACATACCTTCGCTGCATGTGAAGCTGCATATATTGTTTATGAGACTACAGTACAAACCAATGAGGCTAGATTTACATACAATGTCAACCCAACATTGGGTGATTTAGAAAGTGCACTTGAAGAACTAGAAAACCCTGGGAATGTTGATGAGACATCAACAAAGCATAAAACAACTAGAACTTTCTATGAATCCTATAACTTGCAAGAAGATTTGCCTTGTCCTCGAGCAACTACCATTGAAAAATGTATCAATCTTGGGTTTAAAGTCACAGAACATCCTTTGTTAATAAAAAATGAAGAATACTGCAAATTTAGATGATTGTTGAATCGAGAGAATCAAGCAATCCTAAACGATATTGCAATGAAGAAATGCTTAAACATGCACAGTCCTGTGCATTTGTTCCTTATAGGAGAGGCAGGAACAGTGAAGACATTCACATCGAAAGCACTATTCCAAATGCCTATACAAATGTATGATTCAAACAGTTCAAGTGACCCTGTGAAACCAAAGTTTCTGATACTTTCATATACAGGAAAAACTACATATAATGCAGGTGGAACAACAGTCCACTCTACATTATTGATGCCTTTTAACAAGTCACATTTTCTTCCACTCAAAAAATAAATGTTATATACCTTTTCAAAGCTTTATGACAAACTACAACTTGTGTTCATAGATGAGGCATCCTTTATTGAAAGTCGATTCTTATATTCCATTGGCAATCGACTGAGAAACATAAAACATGTCCAAATCAAATACTTTGGAAACCTTGATATGGTATTCTGTGGGAATGTTTACCAGGCACAACCCATACAATATTCTCTCATATTTGAGCAACCTATGGTCAACATGAAAACAATGACGCATGGCTTTTGGAAAGACAACATAAAATGCATTGAATTACATACTACAGTGTGCCAGACAAATGAAAAAATTATTGAAATTCTAAATAGAATGCGGACAAACAACCAAACATGTGATGACTTAACATATATCAATTCAAGTTGCATGCGACCTTCCCCGACCTACCCAACCTTCCCTTACCTATTCTACAAGAATAAGGATGTTGAAACGCATAAAAAGTATATGCTATCAATCATGCCTGGAAATGATATCATCATAAATTCAATTGATCTTGAAGAAGAAAACCATGGCAATGTACCATGTTATCAACATACAACAACTTTCCCTCTGCAACTTTTCCTGAAATTAGACATGCTAGTTGAAATATATGCCTGCAACTATGACTCACAAGATGGCCTGGTGAATGGTGCAGATGGAATACTCAAAAATTATACCAAAACATAAAAATTTGATGTCCTCTGGATTAAGTTCCATGACCCGCATATTGGCCACCGATAAGCCAACAAGTTAGCTTATCTATATAATTCAAACACTTGACGTGAATGGGCACTTATATTGCGAATACCAAAACCAATATCAACATCGGAAAGATAGGTCAACTGGAGATTCGAAAACAGTTTACAATTCAACTTGCATGTGCACGTACAATCCATGGATCACAAGGGCTAACACTTGATAGTGTTTCCTTCGACCCTGCTGGAATACGAGTACATGGACTTGTATACAAAGCTTTGTCTTGTGTCAACAACATAGATTCCTTGTATTTGCTAAGCGCTTTTACAAAAGATAACTTCAAAGTCAAACATAAAGTCGATACTGAGATGCAACGCCTTCGGACTAGTGCAAAATGGAATCTGCAATATGATTACCAATCCATACAAACAAACTCATATGTATCAATTCTCTCACTTAACACGTGCAACTTAAATGCACATATGCATGATACACTCAATGACTATGACACAATGCAATCTGATATTTTGTACTTGCAAGAAACATACATGACATTATGCATGCAAAACAATCAATTTCCAAATAACAATTGCACATCAAGTTACATTATGCATGGAGTGGTGATATTAGTGAAAAAACGTATATGTTGAGATGGTGCTAGCAAGAGTGATTTTCCTTGGATTGCAAATTGCAATATTGAATCTCTATGTTGCTCCACATGCAACATTGCCCAACATAATGAATGTTGTTTCAAATGCATTACACCATTTACATCTGAACGAAACCATTATCATTCTAGGAGACTTCAATGTTGACATGCTACAAAATAGTGCCATAACAAAAGAATTGGAAAACTACATGTGCAATTACAATCTCCGCTTTCTTTTGGATAAGATAAATCATGTACAAAACACACTTATTGACCATGTATGGTCAAATGTGCTCATTTCACAATACACCCTCTTTATCTTAGACACATACTGGTCTGACCATGATACAATTTGTCTTGTACTTGAATTATGAAATATACATCAACCATATTGCAAAATCATATTTCCATGTCTCAAAGAATATCTGGATACTTTGTTGCACAAAACCAAATCATTCAGTTAGGATCATCCAACTTCTTAATATTTTTTGGTTTGTAATAGATTTTGACTAGAAAAAATTCTATATCACCACAATCATGGATCAAGAAAAACAAAGGTGCATGCTTCAAACTCTATCTTTTACTCTATTCCTTTGATTCTCATTTACTGTATGTACATATTACTTGTTTTCCCTTACATACCAACTTACATTCATGTTCATTGTAATTTGTGCATTCCCACATTAACACAAACAGAATAACTGGACAAGGCGAAGCACTCTTAACCACAAATGTAGATGAAAACATACAAAGGTGCATGCTTTTACCCTTATTTCATATTCCATTGTTTTTTATTTCATTTATTTTCTGTATATTTATTCTACTACTTTGCACCTAATTTATTATATGTAGATACTACATATCTTCCTACATAATAACTTATCTTCATGTCAACTGTATTTTATGTACTGCTACATTGAAATAAATAGAACTATATTTATTTTTTTACATATCTTTCTACATAACAACTTACCTTCATGTCCATTGTATTTTTTGCATTGCTACATTGAAAGAAACAGACTAATTGGTCAAGAGGATGAAGTCTTATATTCCACAACACAGGAAGCTGAAGTGCAATCTTTGAAAAGTTATACCAACAGTGATAGTAAATCAAACACACAAAACGAGTATGTGGATAAAATATTGGACTAGAAAATGATGATTTGGAAATAATGGATCTTTGTTGAGACTTCCCGCTTCCGAAAATTTCCCTCGCCTTTTCTGTTTTCCCATTCTCTTTTATCCCCCTTTTTTCCCTCTTTTATACTTAACTGAATTCCCCTTTCTTTTTCCCCTCTACTTTCCCTTTCTGGTCATTTTACTTAGTCATTTTTCCGAAAATGTGTAGGTGCACGGGTTGGCGGACTCACAAGTTCACATTTCCACTCATGCTTCTATATCATGAGTCCGACCGACTGCTACCCCATTCCATACTTAGCCACTTTTTCGATCGCAGATTCCCAGGATGGTGGGCTCAAAATTGCACCTCTATTGTTCTGTGTCCCACAAACAACACCCGAAGTTTCGTGATATACAAATTGACAACTGGACTCCCGGGATGGATGTCTTAAGATTGTGCTTCTATTGTTCAGTGACCTACAAACAACACCCGGAGTTCTATGATATACAGATTGATCGTTGGACTCCCCCATCATGCCTTGTTCTATGTTACACATTTTGCACTCAAAATTTATGAGACATACAATTTGACCGTCGGGCCTTCACGTCTCCTGAGTATCCCTTGACACCCTATTTCATACTCGATCCCCTACGATCCTGTATGTCACATCCAGAACAATTATGAACAATATAAAATGTATATGCTTATTTAGTCGTTGTCATGTTCAATGTACACATGTTTGCATTAGAAAAATTTGTACGAGTGACATGGGCATGAGTATTCAATCATCGCAAACATCAATAGAACGACAAGGCTAAAGGTAAAGATTCATACATTATTCTCTTGCTATGTTTAGCAAACAAATATCCTGAGTTATTTATTCATCTATGCCATGATAAATATGTTGATATCATCTACAACACATGCTTTTTAGTTCACAAGAAGTATCAACGAGCATAAGTGAAACACCCAACATAGTGCAAGCTCCGCAGACTAAGAGGTATGGTTACAAAACTCTGACTTGCATACTTCATCCAAAATGTTCATCTACTTGTACATTTATGCAAAAATAAAATAAAATAAATTTATACAAACTACCATTCACATTACTTTTTCTGTTCAAAAAATGTCACCAAGTATAAACTTATAGCACCCAATATACTATCGATAGAAGGCTTGAACAACCGCTGAACTGGACAAGTGTTCATTGGGGACATAATGGTCATGTATAACACCTACTTAAACACAATAAACAAAACTAGATGCGTTATGCGTGTTGACATGACATACAACGAAACCATGATGGCAGTCACACTGACTATCCCTACACACCATGTCCAGAAACATGCAGAAAAGACCTTACTAGGTAATGGGATATCCATTACAAATTTCAATATATTACCAAAAAAAGTATATGACCATGGTGATTGTGATCGGATTATATCGCTCAATAAAACAAGTATTGTGGAAAAAGTTCCCACGGTTTGTTCAAAATATCATTTCATACCGGAAACAGCAATCAACCAACTTGCAGAGAGCAACGAAATTTACCCAATCAAAACCATTGGTGCAGTTGTCACACTGACTCAGACAACGACAAGGAAATAGTACCGTTCTCCATACCCAATTTTTTCCTTTACTTTCACATGCTCATATATCTCAGTTATATTACACAATTATTACACTATTCCATGTTGCAACTACAATTGTTCGACACCTATTCAAATTTATTTTCCTGAATGGAATAACAATTGCATAAAGGGCAATTTCCAATTATGCTCTTCAAAAATATAACAAAGAAAAGAGATATTGAAGAAAGGATCTTTCGCACAACCCAAGCAACATTTGTAATAGAATTGTGAACATACATAGTACACGATCTCAAGAAACTAACTAGCTCGACAACTATTGTACATATACATATACAATTCCATCCACACTTTGCACATAAAAATTGCCTTAAACAATTTTGTGCAACTTTTTTTTGTATACATATATATTATATTGTTCAATATATTAACTACTATGCTCACATGCACAAGTTGAGGGTGTTGTGGTTGCATCAAATGCATACTCGACCCCCTTCGAGCCTATATGTGCCAAATGAAACTCTCATGCTTCTGCCTCTGCTTTCATAAAGGATGGCACAATTGATTGTCTATGATGCAGTAAAAAATTCCCTTACATATATAGACATTGCCTCAACATTTCCATCTGAACCCTTAGCAACACAATTGTACATTGTACAATTAGACAACCTGTATTACAAGATGTGCTTCCTTGGTTGGCAAAATTTTCATATGAAGTATACCTACAAAAAAAGGCAAACATTGTCTACATGTTACACAACTTTCCCATCCATAGAAAATTTACATTAAATGAGGAAAATGTCATACTGCATATTAGCTGAACCAAAAAAAATAAATTCATATCATGCATTGATAAGAAACGAAACAATCTGATCTATATTTGTCCATGCTACCCAATCAAGATATGAATATATTTTTGTAGTGTCATGACAAAGTGAACTGGAAGCACATAAGATTGTGGAGTCTAGGAATGAGAAGTATGATGAAAGACCTCATACAAAGTACCAAACTATGAATAAATCAGGTCCATCCTTTGAGCCATCAAAATGGCTTTCTCCTCTGAACGAAACCATCAGGCATTTTCAATAATATTGTAAATTTGGCATTGTTCAAACTCCATTAAGTTAAATGTTGACACTCTTTTCTAGAACAAGCAATGTTAGAACATTTCTAGGTCAATGTGGTCTTGGTTCATAATACTATCAGAAGAAAATGTTCATAGTGATCTTGGTTCATAGTAATATAGTAATCGACAAATTTCTTGGTGCCCATTTGGGGATTTGGTTATAGATGGGATACAATGCCTAATATCCACTGATTTTTTCTTGTCTTGTGTTTGGTAGACTTTTGTTAATGTGTTTTTGTATTGTAGTTCAAGGTTCTCATGGGCCCGGTTTTTGAATTATGACTGGATAATAGATTCAAAATCTTAGTGGTTTTTCTATGATTTTAAAGAATATACAAGACCTGCCTTGCCTTTTAATGTAAGCTATGTGAAGAAAATGTAATATGTAGTTCATTTTAGCACTTTTACTTGATTGATGAAATTACCAAAATTATTCTTCATAAATATTTTGAAATCAAAGGATATATGTTAGCTGAAGTCAAATGGGACTATGATATCGACCACACAAAATTAAAATAAAAATTCATTGTTGTTATACTTACGGTTAAGTTGACAGTACAATAATTTTACTTGAACAACCCTCCATTGATTTTTCTGTAACTTTTTGATGCTTCTCTTATGCAAACACATCCTGGAAAGTATAACTATGACTCTCTTTCTCTATTACTTGATTGAATAGCCTGTACAACTGTCTAATGCACTTCATAGTTACTATTAATACCATCAATGGGGATTTGTTAAGACCAATTCCCACTTCCGAAAATTGTCATCCCCTTTCTTTTTCCCCTCTACTTTCCCTTTCTGGTTACTTAATCATTTTTCAGAAAATGTCTAAGTACGCGGGTTGGAGGATTCACATGATCGCATTTCCACTCATGCTTTTTGATCTAGGTGGATATCGATGGCCACACACCTTTTTCGACTGGCTCAAAATAGTTTTCTGGCAATTTTGGCAATTTACTATTTTTAGCAGGTTTTAACTTCTGGGGCCATTTTGAGGGCCTAAATGAAGGTTTTTTTGAGATCGAGGTTCTCACTGATATCCAAAGGCATAATTGATCCCCCAAAATGAATCTCCTCGATGATACCTTTCCAACAAGCTATCACACGCCTAAAAAGGAGATCGTATGCAAAAGTTACGAACTCGGGAAGTTGATGTACTAACTTACCCAAATGGGGCCCACATGACTTTTGGTGCTTCATATCCTAGGTTTAGGTTTTTGGATGTCTATGCCTTTTGGCATTCTCGTCTATTGTAAAAATGCCTCTAGAGCCTCATTGTAATCATCTTCTCACGGATGCGAGTAGCAGCCACATCTCTTCTCAGAGATAAGCTACCAGCACCCTAGCTAGTTTATTTCCATTCTGTCTGTAAGCATATTTCAGTCATTTGTTATTAATGAAATGAAGTCTTATTTCCGCTGCATCTCTGCGTTTATGTGTATTTCTGTATTTCATTGTGTGCCTACATAAATCCGGATCAGTGGTATCAGAGCGGTCTGCTCATTCTCAATCCTTCTTTGCATGTCCCCAACGAGATCGGGGTATAAGGAGTTGGGGCTTGATCTAGTTGAACCTTTGCAAGATCAGCCTCGCAAACCCCGACGACCGCCCATGGGGGAAGAAAAGAAAGATGAGGGAGCAGGAGATCCTATCAAAATG
>ML817201.1:64594-82649 GCA_009831015.1 Picea engelmannii | reverse complement strand
ATCCTTAACATATCTTCTAATATTTGGTTCACTCTTTCTGTCTGTCCGTCGGTTTGAGGGTGATAGGTGGTGCTGAACAACAATTTGGTCTCCAATCCAGCCATCAGTGATTTCCAAAAATTGGAAGTAAATTTTGTGTCTCTGTCAGATATTATCTCTCTCGGCATGTTGTGCAGTCAGAATATCTCTTTCATGAATATCTGGGCGATATCTATCGCCTTGCAGGTTGATTTAATGCGGATGAAATGAGCATAATTGCTCAGTTTATCCACCACTACCATAATGGCGTCATTCTGTTTGGTTGAATTTGGCAATCCAGTGATAAAATCCATGGAGATGGTTTCCCATTTCCATTCTGGGATGGGTAAAGGGTGTAATAGTCCTGCTGGGTGTCGATGTTCTGCTTTAACCTGTTGTCACTCTATGCATTGGGCCAAATATTTGGCTATGTCTTTCTTCAATACGGGCCAATAAAATTATTTCCGGCTGGCGGTGATCATTTTCTGGTATCCTGGGTGACCAGTGTAGGGTCTTTTATGTAGTTCATCCATAATGAACCTCTTCAAGTCGTCACAATTTGGAATGTATAGTATATCTCTGTAAGTGAACAGACCTCCTTCGGTCATTTGGTAGCCTTCATATTTCTCTCCAGCGGGTTCTTGTTGTAGGTATAGGGTCACAGTCTGAGGGAAGGAATCTATTTCTTGTGCATTTCTGACTCTGTTCTTGACATCTGTCTCGCAGGTACTCACCGCTGCCAGGTGAATTGTTTTCATGCTTCTGCTAAGGGCATCGGCCACCCTATTTTCCTTCCCTTTGATGTGTTTGATTTCAAAATCAAATTCGCTAAGGAGRKYCATCCATCTAGCTTGTCTAGCATTGAGYTTTGGTTGGTCGAACAAATACCGTAATCCACAGTGATCTGTCATAAGTACAAATTTTCTTCCCAAGAGGTAATGCCTCCACATTTTTAAGGCATGCACTATGGCAGCCAGTTCTAGATCATGAGTCACATAGTTGACCTCATGTTCATTCAATTTTCGAGATTCATAGCAGAGCACCTTTCCTTCCTGCATAAGGACTCCTCCAAGCCCTTCCTTACAGGCATCTGTGCACACAAGGAAGTCAACTTCTGGGTCAACGATTTTCAACACGGATGCATGGGTTAGCAGATGTTTCAAGGTTTGAAATCTTTCTTCACATTGTTGTGTCCACAGGAATTTTGTCCCCTTCTTCTGGAGGGCAGTGATTGGACAACCAATTTTGGAGAATCATTTTATAAATCTCCTATAGTATCCCGCCAATCCCATAAAGGATCTGATGTCTGAGACATCTTTTGGGGTAGGCCATTCCATGATAGACCTGATCTTATCAAGATCTACTGCTACCCCTTCCTCGGACAGGACATGTCCGAAGTAATCTATTTGCTTCTGAAAGAAGTCACATTTGTTGAATTTAGCATAGAGTTGATGCTCTCTTAGCACTTGCAGCACAAGTCTAAGATTCTCTTCATGTTATTCTCTATTCTTAGAGTAGATTAATATGTCATCAATAAAAACTAGTACAAATTTATCTAAAAATTTACTAAGTACATTATTCATTAAGCACATGAAAGTGGCAAGGGCATTGGTTAACCCGAAGGGCACTACCACAAACTCATAGTGACCATACCGTGTTCGGAAAGCAGTTTTATGGATGTCTTCACCCTTGATTCGGACTTGATGGTACCCCGACCTCAAGTCAATCTTTGAGTAAATAGATGCACCTCCCAACTGATCGAATAGGTCATCGATCCTGTGCAAGGGGTATTTGTTCTTTATGGTTACTTTATTAAGTTGTCTGTAATCTATGCACAGTCTAAGGGTGCCATCCTTCTTTTTCACAAACAGGACTGGTGCTCCCCATGGGGACACGCTGGGTCGAATATAACCCTTATCCATCATTTCTTTCAATTGCAATTTGAGTTCCACTAACTCAGGTGTGCTCATTCAGTAGGGTGTCCTAGACACTGGCACCACTCCTGGTGTGATATCTATCGAGAAGTCAATGTCTCTTCTCGAGGATAGACCCGGTACCTCTTTCGGAAACACATCTATGTATTCCCTCAGGACAGGGTGATCGTCAGGGCTTGGTTTAGCACCTTCGATTGTTTTCAACAACTGTATTGCATACAGGGGACATCCTTTTCGGCAATACTTTCTCATTTGCAGGGCTGATATTTGTCTCACTGAGACCAGTTTTCGAATCCCTTGAAGGGTTATCCTTTTTCCTTCTTTGCTCACACATTCTAAGGTTTTATGGTAACAGTCCAATTTGGCTTTATGGGCGGCCATCCAGTCCATACCAATCAACAGATCTTATGATCCCAGGGGTAATACGTTAAGGGTCGCTTGGGTGGGGAATTCACCCAACATTAACTAACAGGCTGATATGACCTCTACCACCTTTATTTTGGTGCCAGTGGCTAACTGTACCAACCATGGCTTAGTTTGCTTTTGTGGCTGTAGCTTACACTTATCAACAGCTTTAGGGGCTATATAACTCAAATTTGAAATAGGGTCAATCAAAACAGACACCAGATGGTTGAACATCATACCTTCTATTTCCACCACTGAAGCTTGGTGGTCAGCTTGGTTATTATCCAAGGCTGCATAAATCTGCGACACACTCCTTGCCACATCATTGACTATGGTAGCTTCCTGAATGTTATAAACTTTCTGACTGTTCTTTTGTCGGTGTGGGTAGTCTCTCAGGAGATGCTCTTCTCCGCAACCCCAGCATTTCAGAGGTTCTTTCTTTGGGTTATTAGTCTTTACTGGCCCCATCATTTCAGAGGTTCTTTCTTTGGGTTATTAGTCTTTACTGGTATAGGTCCAGAAGTTTTATTTCCGTCCACAGAGGGAAAGTTCTACTGGAGTACAGTCCGGGATGGATAGTTCATTCTGGGGTTCTTCTTGTAGTTTTTAAATCCTGAGGATTTGATCCCCTTTCTCTGAAATCTTGAACCACTCTTCTGTTTCTAGTCTCCATAAGACTCTGCCCGATGTCCATATTGTTCATGACAATATTTTTCTTTTCGAATAGTGTCCTCTAACGTCTTTGGCTCGTCGAATTCGATTCGGTTCCAGTATTCCTTGGGTAACCCGCTGATGAAACGTTGTGCATTTGCCTTCTCTGCTTTGATGTAGGGTACATATCTCAATAAGTCGAGGAATTTGTTGACATATTCCTCTATAGTGAGTTGCCCCAGTTTGAGTTCATAAAACTCTTTATCCTTCTCGTCAAAATATCTTTCTGACAAATACTTCTTCCGGAAGTACTTCTCAAACCGTTTCCAAGACAGGTCCTCCTCGCGGACCCCTTTCATATTCTTAAGATCTTCCAACCAGATGGAAGTCTTTTCGTTCAGATTGAAAGTGCCACTTGGGCCTTAAAATTCTCTGAAAAATCATGGACTCTGAAATATTTCTTCAGTCCAAGTAGCCAGGCCTCGACTTCCTCTCCCTTCTTTATCTCACCGTCGAAGGAGGGAGGTTTGGCCTTTCTGAATTCCTCAAATTTATGACTCTTGGAAATCTTTTGCTTCTTCTGTTTTCTTCGCGAATAGGAACTGGTCATGCTACTGGAAGATCCTTCTGAATCGCCATCTTCCTTCTTAGTGGAATCATCCGGCACTGGTCCTTTACCTCTGGGGTGGACCTTTCTTGAGGTGCTTCTCTCAGTATGGCCACTGACACGACCATGATTTTGCATATCATGTTCCTGCTGCATTTTTCGTTGTAGGTCGGATAAGCTCTGCAGTAAAACTGCATTAATTTCGGTTTACTTTTCTTGTTCTTTCATCATCCTTTCATTGTCGGCCTTGCAGCTTTGCAATTCAACCATGAGACTCCTCACAGTCTCGGCTAGGTCTGGAGGGGTTGCTACTGCTCTTCTTTCGTCAGACTCTTTGTCTCTGTTGTGGGAGCCTTCTCCCATCTCTTGGTGAGTCACCATACTCTGCATCTATAGATTCCCACGGCTGATCGTCCGCTTGAGTGAAAAGACAAACGCTGGTTATTAGTCAAGAGTCAAATACATTTATTTATTTATTTATAACTCTTTCTCATGCATACAGAGTCGGGTTCTCGTTTCCAAGTTTTAATCCTGGACAAGAGAGTTACATTAGGGGTTACTCTTCATAGGATTACTTCGAACGGAGCTTATGCGCAACTTGTGCATGAGCCCAATCAGGCCGAGTGTTGTAACCACGCTCTGATACCACTTTGTCACACAGCCACTACGCAAATCAAAATTTTTTGTTGATTTCTCAACAATCAGAATCCCCGAAGCTTGAAACAGCGAAACGCCCAACCCCGACGGGGCTAGCGAGGGACAAGTTTCTCTCTTGGGGTCTTGTCTACGTGAGCCTATACGGCGTCCACGCACTTAAGCCATCCAAGAGCTTATCGGCTTTTCACGATTCGGGGAATCGAGATACACGACTTCTACCTTTCCCCATTCAAATCCCCGAAATTCCGATATGGAAAGCCATGTAAGAGATCGACGGATCTTAGGAGAGTGGATCCGACGGTCCATAGGATTTCGGGTATTGGGATTTCGTGACTCGTGAAGATAGGGGTTCTTTTCTTTTGGTTTCCCGGATGCCGAAACGTCGACCGGCAGCCACGTGTCCCTTCGATGGATGGGGGCGAACCTCAACCAAGATCGACGGTCATGGTCTTTTTGGGATGATCAACGGTCACGATCAAATATCGGCTTTTCTCAATCTTAATCATACCTCACGTCTTTTCGAGGCTTCGGTGATCGGAATTTTGCGACTCGCGAAGACAAGGGTTCTTTGCCCTTTTGTTTCCCGGGTGTCGAAACGCCGAAGCGCTTACCAACAGCCACCTGTGTTCTAAAGATGGACGTTCCAGGCACTTCCATGGACCAGGGGGTCTATGGTCCCAATTCCTTCATCTCTTGCAAGGAAAAAAAGGAAGGGGTCGTGCCATTAATTCCTATGTCTCTTTCTTAAATCAACGGTCATTACAGACCCTGGGACCCTCCGAAGGGATCCTGTTCATGCATTGCTTGCAAAGGCAAAGAGGGGTAGCGGAATTATCATTCACGTGTCCTCCCTCAGATGAATGGTCCTCATTTTTTTTCGTGATTTCGCAACTTGCGACTCCCAGTAATGCAAATCCTTGGTCAACTCGAATCCCCGGTATCCGAGATACCTATGGACTCTCGATCTCCGCCACATGTCCTCCTATGATGGACGACTCATATTGATTCCAGGATTTTCACTATGAAAATTCCCGACCTCGTGTCATCGTGACTCCCGATTTCACGAATGCCAATATCCCGATGGCCATGCCTCTTGTCGGGACTTTCAACCTCCTGTTCAGGAGGGCTTAACCCTCATGCATCTCTTAACAGATCCAACGGTCGTCCGGTTGTTCTAGCTAAGATCCAACGGCTCAGATCTATCCCACGTCACGCACTCTCCCACTACTTCATGGACGTGGAAAAATCAACGGTCCAGATGTTCTCATGGACCTTGGGGGTCTACGATCCCGATTTCCTCGCTATTCACGAGGATAGAGGAAAACGGGCAAGGTATGCAACGCCCTTGTTTTCTTTCGTCAATCTAACGGTCATGGATGACCATGGATATTCCGACGGGATCTCGTCCGTCGATCGATACTTATCTCTACGCTGCTACTTCTGGATTTTTAAGAGGGTTGTTCCTCCTCGTGCAGGGTTGTTAAGACTTGCACAATTAAGTCCTTTTTCCAGGTTCTTGGTAAACCTTTCCAAGGAGGGAATCTCTGTGAAGAGATCTATTCCGGGGCCTTCCAGGAGACAGATAAGGGGAAACAACTTCCCGAGAACGGGCTGGAAGTCTGACTTGGTTCAACTTATGCATAATTAAATTCATTTTCCAACATAAGCCATGCGTGGTTTTTCTGTTATAAGCATAAACAACTACTAGTACTGATCAAAATACTATACAAACATTCTTATAATGAAAACATTCACAATTTCGCAGCTTATGAGCATAATTATCCAAATACATATGTTTCAAGGTGCCAGAGGCAAAACACTTATCAGAAATAACACCAGGGTTAAGCGACTGTTGAGAGGGGTGCTTGTTTCCACCCAACCATAGGCTTAGCGACTCCCAGCGGATTTACCACTATCCACCCCCGAGCTAAGACCACGATGATGTGAGACTGTGTATCCATCTCCCAGTGACCATGAGTGAAGGTTGCAATCCTTCCTCTCTTCTATCACTCACTCTGCATAATTCCAGAGTTCTCCCCTCGCGTCTGCCCCCACAATCGCTTCTACCTTACACCTTATCCTCTTGCGAGGTTGCGTGTGGCGCGATTTCCCTCGCGTTGGTCAGTCATGATGGCTCTACGGATAGGCGGTTCACCTCCCCATCCCTCATTAAGCCATCTACCTACTAGCCCGCGAATCATTTAATTCAGGGCCAGCGAGCCGCTTTTGGTTCTTCGGGCTAGTGGAGTCCAAATACGGTATTAATTCTCGATGGAAGTTAAGGCCACCTTTCCAGGTGCCTTCCACCGCCATCGTGGTCTCTTTTTCTGCACATCCCCTCTCAGTAGTCCTGCAATAAAATTCATATTTTTATTCACATTCATTGACCTTTTCCTCAAGGTCCATTTACATCACATATTCACATTTATGAGTTTGCCATAGTTCTTGGCCAGTCCAGTTATTTTTACAAACTGGGGGAAACAGGGTGTTACAATTCCCTCCCCCTTAAAAAGGAACATCGTCCTCGATGTTCTTATCTACTAACATGAATTGCATGTACATAAGTAAACAAAATCGGATATGCCTGTCTCATGGAATCCTCCACTTCCCATGTAGCCTCATCTGGGCCAAAATGTTTCCACTACACCTTGACCTGTGCAATGGTTTTGTTCCGGAGCGGGGTTTCCTTTCTGTCCAATATGCAGTGGGGTTCTGGTAGAAATTCTCCCTCCGGTTCCACCTGGATCACAGACCAGTCAATTATATGATTAGCATCATGTACATATTTCTTCAATAATGAAACATGGAAAACATTATGTGCTTTTACTGTGGGAGGAAGTGCTAGCCGATAGGCTACAAGTGCCACTCTATCTAGAACTTCAAAGGGTCAACAATACCGGGGTGCCAACTTGGCACAAGCTC
This sequence comes from Picea engelmannii, assembly GCA_009831015.1. Classification (NCBI taxonomy): domain Eukaryota; kingdom Viridiplantae; phylum Streptophyta; class Pinopsida; order Pinales; family Pinaceae; genus Picea; species Picea engelmannii. The sequence continues at coordinate 75,455 of ML817201.1, read as the reverse complement.
CCATTTTCAGGGAACTCCTTCTGGGCTTAATTCTGAGATATACATGGTCTCCCATTTTGAACTCTCTTGAGTTCTCTTTTGGTCAGTATAACTTTTCTGTCGGTTCTGGGCGATCTTCAGATTTTGTTTTATCTGAGCTACTTGTTGTTCCATTTCTCTCAGCATGTCAGGTCCAAAATAAATCCTATTTACAGGATTACTCCAGCTGATTGGAGTATTACACGGCCTACCATAGAGGACCTCGAAGGGACTCATCTTTAAGGATGCTTGGTAGCTGTTGTTGTAGGCGAATTCTACCAATGGCAGAGAGTCTTCCCATTTTCTAGGTTGATGCATTACATGCATCCTTAACATATCTTCTAATATTTGGTTCACTCTTTCTGTCTGTCCGTCGGTTTGAGGGTGATAGGCGGTGATGAACAACAATTTGGTCTCCAATCCAGCCATCAGTGATTTCCAAAAATTGGAAGTAAATTTTGTGTCTCTATCAGATATTATCTCTCTCGGCATGTCGTGCAGTCGGAATATCTCTTTCATGAATATCTGGGTGATATCTATCTCCTTGCAGGTTGATTTAACGGGGATGAAATGAGCAGACTTGCTCAGTTTATCCACCACTACCATAATGGCGTCATTCTATTTGGTTGAAGTTGGCAATCCAGTGATAAAATCCATGGAGATGGTTTCCCATTTCCATTATGGGATGGGTAAAGGGTGTAATAGTCCTGTTGGGTGTCAATGTTTTGCTTTAACCTGTTGGCACTCTATGCATTGGGCCAAATATTTGGCTATGTCTTTCTTCAATCTGGGCCAATAAAATTGTTTCCGGGTGGCGGTGATCATTTTCTGGTATCCTGGGTGACCAGTGTAGGGTCTTTTATGTAGTTCATCCATAATGAACCTCTTCAAGTCGTCACAATTTGGAATGTACAGTCTATCTTTGTAAGTGAGTAGACCTCCTTCGGTCATCTGGTAGCCTTCATATTTTTCTCCAGCGAGTTCTTGTTGTAGGTATAGGGTCACAGTCTGAGCGAAGGAATCTATTTCTTGTGCATTTCTGACTCTGTTCTTGACATCTGTCTCGCAGGTACTCACCGCTGCCAGGTGAATTGTTTTCATGGTTCTGCTAAGGGCATCGGCCACCCTATTTTCCTTTCCTTTGATGTGTTTGATTTCAAAATCAAATTCGCTAAGGAGGGCCATCCATCTAGCTTGTCTAGCATTGAGCTTTGGGTGGTCGAACAAATACTGTAATCCATAGTGATCTGTCATAAGTACAAATTTTCTTCCCAAGAGGTAATGCCTCCACATTTTTAAGGCATGCACTATGGCAGCCAGTTCTAGATCATGAGTCACATAGTTGACCTCATGTTCGTTCAATTTTCGGGATTCATAGAAGATCACCTTTCCTTCCTGCATAAGGACTCCTCCGAGCCCTTCCTTACAGGCATATGTGCAAACAAGAAGTCAGCTTCTGGGTCAACGATTTTCAACACGGGTGCATGGGTTAGCAGATGTTTCAAGGTTTGAAATCTTTCTTCACAATGTTGTGTCCACAGGAATTTTGTCCTCTTCTTCTGGAGGGCAGTGATTGGACAACCAATTTTGGAGAATCCTTTTATAAATCTCCTATAGTATCCCGCCAATCCCATAAAGGATCTGATGTCTGAGACATCCTTTGGGGTAGGCCATTCCATGATAGACCTGATCTTATCAGGATCTACTGCTACCCCTTCCTCGGATAGGACATGTCCGAAGTAATGTATTTGCTTCTAAAAGAAGTCACATTTGTTGAATTTAGCATAGAGTTGATGCTCTCTTAGCACTTGCAGCACAAGTCTAAGATGCTCTTCATGTTCTTCTCTATTCTTAGAGTAGATTAATATGTCATCAATAAAAACTTGTACAAATTTATCTAAAACTTTACTGAGTACATTATTCATTAAGCACATGAAAGTGGCAGGGGCATTGGTTAACCGAAGGGCACTACCACAAACTCATAGTGACCATACCGTGTTCAAAAAGCGGTTTTATGAATGTCTTCACCATTGATTCGGACTTGATGATACCCCGACCTCAAGTCAATCTTTGAGAAAATAGACGCACCTCCCAACTGATTGAATAGGTCATCGATCCTGGGAAAGGGGTATTTGTTCTTTATGGTTACTTTATTAAGTTGTCTTTAATCTATGCACAGTCTAAGGGTGCCATCCTTCTTTTTCACAAACATGACTGGTGCTCCCCATGGGGACACGCTGGGCCGAATATAACCCTTATCCATCATTTCTTTCAATTTCAATTTGAGTTCCACTAACTCAGGTGTGCTCATTCTGTAGGGTGTCCTAGACACCGGCACCGCTCCTGGTGCGAGCTCTATCGAGAAGTCAATGTCTCTTCTCGGGGGTAGACCCGGTACCTCTTTCGGAAACACATCTTTGTATTCCCTCAGGACAGGGTGATCGTCAGGGCTTGGTTTAGCACCTTCGATTGTTTTCAACACCTATATTGCATACAGGGGACATCCTTTTCGGCAATACTTTCTCATTTGTAGGGCTGATATTTGTCTCACCGAGACCGGTTTTCGGATCCCTTGAAGGGTTATCCTTTTTCCTTCTTTGCTCACACATTCTAAGGTTTTATGGTAACAGTCCAATTTGGCTTTATGGGCGGCCAGCCAGTCCATACCAATCAACAGATCATATGATCCCAGGGGTAATACGTTAAGGGTCGCTTGGGTGGGGAATTCACCCAACATTAACTAGCAGGCTGGTATGACCTCTACCACCTTTCTTTTGGTGCCAGTGGCTAACTGTACCAACCATGGCTTAGTTTGCTTTTGTGGCTATAGCTTACACTTATCAACCACTTTAGGGGCTATATAACTCAAATTTGAACCAGGGTCAATCAAAACAGACACCAGATGGTTGAACATCATACCTTCTATTTCCACCACTGAAGCTTGGTGGTCAGCTTGGTTATTATCCAAGGCTGCATAAATCTGCGGCACACTCCTTGCCACATCATTGACTGTGGTAGCTTCCTAAATGTTATAAACTTTCCGACTGTTCTGCTGTCGGTGTGGGCAGTCTCTCAGGAGATTCTCTTCTCCGCAACCCCAACATTTCAGAGGTTCTTTCTTTGGGTTATTAGTCTTTACTGGTATAGGTCCAGAAGTTTTATTTCCGTCCACTCAGGGAAAGTTCTGCTGGAGTACACTCTGGGATGGATAGTTCATTCTGGGGTTCTTCTTGTAGTTTTTAAATCCTGAGGATTTGATCCCCTTTCTCTGAAATCTCGAACCACTCTTCTGTTTCCAGTCTCCATAAGACTCTGCCTGATGTCCATATTGTTCATGACAATATGTTGCTTTTCGAATAGTGTCCTCTAAGGTCTTTGGCTCGTCGAATTCGATTTGGTTCTGGTATTCCTTGGGTAACCCACTGATGAAACGTTGTGCCTTTGCCTTCTCTGCTTTGATGTAGGGTACATATCTCAATAAGTCGAGGAATTTGTTGACATATTCCTCTATAGTGAGTTGCCCCAGTTTGAGTTCATAAAACTTTTTAGCCTTCTCGTCGAAATATCTTTTTGACAAATACTTCTTCCAGAAGTACTTCTCAAACCGTTTCCAAGACAGGTCCTCCTCATGGACCCCTTTCATATTCTTAAGATCTTCCCACCAGATGGAAGCCTTTCCTTTCAGATTGAAAGTGGCCACTCGGGCCTTCATCTTCTCTGAAAAATCATGGACTCTGAAACATTTCTTCAGTCCAAGTAGTCAGGCCTCGCCTTCGTCTCCCTTCTTTATCTCATCGTCGAAGGAGGGAGGTTTGGTCTTTCTGAATTCCTCAAATTTATGACTCTTGGAAGTCTTTTGCTTCTTTTGTTTTCTTCGCGACTAGGAACTAGTCCTGCTGCTGGAAGAGCCTTCTGAATCACCAGCTTCCTTCTCAATGGAATCATCCGTCACTGGTCCTTTACCTCTGGGGTGGACCTTTCTTGAGGTGCTTCTCTCAGTATGGCCACTGACACGACCATGATTTTTCATCTCAGGTTCCTGCTGCATTTGTCGTTGTAGGTCGGATAAGCTCTGCAGTAAAACTGCATTAATTTCAGTTTGCTTTTCTTGTTCTTTCATCATCCTTTCATTGTTGACCTTGCAGCTTTGCAATTCAACCATGAGACTCCTCATAGTCTCGGCTAGGTTTGGAGGGGTTCCTATTTCTCTTCTTTCGTTAGACTCTTCGTCTCTATTGTGGGAGCCTTCTCCCATCTCTTGGTGAGTCACTATACTCTGCATCTGTAGATTCCCGCGGCTAATCGTCCACTTGAGTGAAAAGACAAACGTTGGTTATTAGTCAAGAGTCAAATACATTTTATTTATTTATTTATAACTCTTTCTCATGCATACATAGTCGGGTTCTCGTTTCCAAGTTTTAATCCTGGACAAGAGAGTTACGTTAGGGGTTACTCTTCGTAGGAGTACTTCGAACGGAGCTTATGCGCAAATCATGCATGAGCCCAATCAGGCCGACTGTTGTAACCACGCTCTGATACCACTTTGTCACACACCCACTACGCAAATCAAAATTTTTCGTTGATTTCTCAACAATGAGAATCCCCGAAGCTTGAAACATCGAAACGCCCAACCCCGACGGGGCTAGCGAGGGGAAAGTTTCTCTCTTGGGGTCTTGTCTACGTGAGCCTATACGGCATCCACGCACTTAAGCCAGCTAAGAGCTTATCAACTTTTCACGATTCGGGGAATCACGATACACGACTTCTACCTTTCCCCATTCAAATCCCCGAAATTCCGATATGGAAAGCAGTGTAAGAGATCGATGGATCTTAGGAGCGTGGATCCGACGGTCCACGGGATTTCGGGTATCGAGATTTCGTGACTCGCGAAGACAGGGGTTCTTGTCTTTTGGTTTCCCGGATGTCGAAACGTCGAAACGTCGACCGACAGCCACATGTCCCTTCGATGGACGGGGGCGACCCTCAACCAAGATCGACGGTCGTGGTCTTTTTGGGATGATCAATGGTCACAATCAAATCCCAGCTTTTCTCAATCTTAATCATACCTCACACCTTTTCGAGGCTTCGGTGATCGGAATTTTGTGACTTGCGAAGACAAGGGTTCTTTGCCCTTTTGTTTCCCAGGTGCCGAAACGCCAAAGCGCTTACCAACGGCCACGTGTGTTCTAAAGATGGACGGTCCAGGCACTTCCATGGACTAGGGGGTCTATGGTCCTGATTCCTTCATCTCTTGCAAGGAAAAAAAGGAAGGGGTCATGCCATTAATGCCTGTGTCTCTTTCTTAAATCAACGGTCATTACAGACCCTGGGATCCTCCGAAGGGATCCTGTTCATGCATTGCTTGCAAAGGCGGAGAGGGGTAGGGGAATTATCATTCACGTGTCCTCCCTCAGATGAATGGTCCTTGTTTTTTTTCACGATTTCGCGACTTGTGACTCCCAGTGATGCAAATCCTTGGTCAACTCGAATCCCCGGTATCCAAGATACCTATGGACTCTCGATCTCCGCCACGTGTCCTCCTATGATGGACGGCTCATGTTGATTCTGGGATTTTCACTATGAAAATTCCCGACCTCATGTCATCGTGACTCCCGATTTCACGAATGCCGATATCCCGATGGCCACGCCTCTTGTCGAGACTTTCAACCTCGTGTTCATGAGGGCTTAACCCTCATGCATCTCTTAATAGATCCAACGGTCGTCGGGTTTTTCTAGCTAAGATCCAACGGCTTAGATCTGTCCCACATCGCACACTCTCCCACTACTTCATGGACGTGGAAAAATCAACGGTCCAGATGTTCTCATGGACCTTGGGGGTCTACGATCCCGATTTCCTCGCTATTCACGAGGATAGAGGAAAAGGGGCAAGGTATGCAACGCCCTTGTTTTCTTTCGTCAATCTAACGGTCGTGGATGACCATGGATCTTCTGACGGGATCTCGTCCGTCGATCGATACTTATCTCTACGCTGCTACTTCGTGATTTTTAAGAGGGTTGTTCCTCCTCGTGCAGGGTTGTTAAGACTTTCACATTTAAGTCCTTTTTCCAGGTTCTTGGTAAACCTTTCCAAGGAGGGAATCTCTGTGAAGAGATCTATTCCGGGGCCTTCCGGGAGACAGATAATGGGAAACAACTTCCTGAGATCGGGCTGGAAGTCTGACTTGGTTCAACTTATGCATAATTAAATTCATTTACAAACATGAGCCATGCATGGTTTTTCTGTTATAAGCATATACAACTACTAGTACTGATCAAAATACTACACAAACATTCTTATAATGAAAACATTCACAATTTTGCAACTTATGAGCATAATTATCCAAATACATATGTTTCAAGGTGCCAGAGGCAAAACACTTATCAAAAATAACACCAGGGTTAAGCGACTGCTGAGAGGGGTGCTCGTTTCCACCCAACCGTAGGCTTAGCGACTCCTAGCGAATTTACCACTAGCCACCCCCGAACTGAGACCACGATGCTATGAGACTGCGTCTCCGTCTTCCAGTGACCAGGAGCAAAGGTTGCAATCCTTCCTCTCTGCTATCACTCACTCTGCGTAATTCCAGAGTTCTCCCCTCGCGTCTGCCCCCCGAATCGCTTCTACCTTACACCTTATCCTCTTGCAAGGTTGTGTGTGGCGCGATTTCCCTCGCGCTGGTCAGTCATGATGGCTCTACGGATAGGCGGTTGACCTCCCCATCCCTCACTAAGCCATCTACCTACCAGCCTACGAGTCATTTAATTCAGGGCCAGCGAGCCGCTTTTGGTTCTCCGGGACAGTGGAGTCCAAATACGGTATTAATTCTTGGTGGAAGTTAACGCCACCTTTCCAGGTGCCTTCCACTGCCATCGTGGTCTCTTTTTCTACACATCCCCTCTCAGCAGTCCTGCAATAAAATTCATATTGTTATTCACATTCATTAACCTTTTCCTCAAGGTCCATTTACATCACATATTCACATTTATGAGTTTTCCATAGTTCTTGGCCAGTCTAGTTATTTTTACAAACTGGTGGAAACAGGGTGTTACATAGAGTCTCCAGTGGAAGTCTACTTGAACTTGCCCATCCTTTTTGACTGGAAAGAGAAAGGTTATCATCATCATTCTTATGCCGAAATCCATTCATATCTTCATATCGAAGTTCCTCCTAGATGAAGTCATCCCATAACCTTGACCAATCCATAATATTCTCTTGTGCCATGATTCCTTTGATGAATGGTGTTCACTCCTTCTTGAAGCCCTTGAGCTTCGTCCTCACCAACTCTAAATCATTAGTTGTTTCCATGATTGCAGCTAGTTCATCTCGAACCTATCGGATCCATGTGAGATAACTTGTCACCACATTTAATCTTGTCATCTTCATGTCCCTGAGCTTCTCTCTTAACACCATTATGTGATTCTTAATCTTTCTCTGAAATAAACTCTTCATAGCCTTCCACATGTCCCTGACAATATTCTTTCCTGGTGCCTGAGGGATCAAGTGATCAGTCACTCCCATCTAGAACGATGTGCCTAGATTTCACATCCCTTTGATTATGGATGACAATATATGTCACATATGTTGGTGGAGTTATCTAAGTATTAGCAAATTCCCAGATCCTGTTCTCCATCAATGCCAACATGATTCTCTCCTACCAAGGACTGTAGTTGAAAACCCCATCAAACCTATCCTCAAATCATAATCTAGTTGCCATCTCCAAGATATGATTTGATAACCCTTTGCTGAAACTGCCCCTGTACTATCATGTACAACCCTGTACGTGACTGTCACCACTACAACCTGTGTATGAACATGACTGTCACCACTAAATTTTGTGTATGATCATGATTGTCACCACTACAACCCACGTATGTACATGACTGTGCTCATAGAATCTTGTGTATGTATGCGACTATCTCTTCTGTGACCCCCGTACACCTCCATACACCTACAAAACCCCTTTTTTTCCTCATTACCGTTGTTTCCTTGAAATCCATTATTCTATTTTTGTCTCCTTGTATAGATCTGTGAAAATATTCTTACAACTACTGATATTTGTGATCTTGGTTTCTTCCCTTCATAGATCACACTCTGATACCATGTTGATATTTTACCACTTCAACCCAAAACCCGATAGTTAGATCAAAATAAAATCACTTTATCTACTAAAATCAATGCTGAGTAATCAACTAAACATACAGCGGAAGCATAAACTAGGAAACCAAAAATCTCACACACAAGACACCAATATTTTTTAGTATAAACCCTTGGAAAAACCCCGGAGGGAAAACCATTTCTAAGATTATTTTATTAAGGTCAAATCAGGGCTCCTGTAACAAGGAAAATTTCTCACTAAGAGAATATACACTGCAAACAAACCTAATAATTCATGTGTTGGTGTACGACCCTATACCATCATGTTTCCCGAGGTGCACGCAACTGTCCTTCATCAAACCTGCATACATACGTGACTATCTCCGCTAAGACCGACATACATGTATGAAAACTCTATACGGACATTTTTGTAAGGTGCTAAGCTTTCCTCTGGCTTCTACCAGCTCAAACCCACCTGTGGATGCCTTTTCTCTCTCTTCTCCTTGACCTGTATGACCTTTAGATGAAAATCCTTCTCCACCTATCCAAAATCTTGAATCATGGTCCTTTGTGCTCCAACCCTCTCTACATCAATACTTGGACGAAATGTCTTCACCCAACTAGTGAGATCTCCTCACTCTCGTGTAAGCATAAGTCCTTCTTTGCTTCCACACTCCTCACTCTAACAAAAAAAATTCTTTGCTATCCTCAACCTTGATCTCTCACCAAAGTATCCCACAAGTGTATCTAACACAAGTGTCTTCCTCTTTAACCCTAGCGTTGCTTTTATAATCATGATTTACAATCTAAACCTAATCTCAAAGTGATTGACGGTTGATATTACTTCTCACACCCACTTAATATTTACATGCTTAGATTACAAGCTAATTACTTTTAACACTTTCCCTAAATAACTCAACTAACTAATAAAAACACTTTTAGTTTAATTAATTCCTTTTAACTAAAGTAAACTCAAGGAAAAAAGGATTTCAACGAATTCCACATGCTAGACACATGTCAATGCGGAAGTACTTATTGGATGCTACCACTAACATCAACATAAAACCCTCCAAAAAATCCCGCATATAGGTTGAAGGCATATCCATACAGAGATTCTTGGAAATTTTGAACAAATGTGCTCTGTTACCATGTTGAAATTTCTCAAACTATGGCAAGCAGATTTTGCACTCAAAGAATAACTAAACCCTAGATAGCTTAAAAATTGAAACCTATAAAAGATGCAATCTCTCAATACTAGAATCTACAAACACATGTTGCTAGAAACACTAACAAGAAATATAGAGTAAAACAAAGCTCTCAAATCTGCATCACTATTTTATTAAATACCCAAGTCAGTGCATTGTCATGGAGATAACTAACTCCTAGGAAACTGCACCATAACTAACCTTGTTCTCGTGCAAAGAGACTAGTCTCTAAGTAGGATAGAAGGGATTCTAAAAATATAACTAATTTGAAAGCTTAATTGAACTGAACTAGAAACTGGAACTTGTTATATCTACAACAATAGTGAACTGAGTTTAACTGAACATAGCAATTAAAACTTGAAATATACTAAGATTTTTGCATGCACCCTCTCCCCTCCTACATAACTGTGCCTCCCTCTCAGTTGTACACAAGAACCTAGGTAAAATACTGCCATAATTGTTAATGTATGGACCTACATTAAATGCACCCTCTCTGTTGTTGTCGTACATGTTGACTGTATGATCCCTAGTTCCGTGGAGAAGAATATCCAAGCTAAAGAAGATACTTTTTCTAACAATCAATGTACAGATAGTTGGAGGCCCACTTGATTTATCTTATAGTGACCAAGTCGTAGTTGATTTTTGCATTCACTTGACAGTTCCAAAGGCTAAACGTTGGAGTGCAACCAAGAATTTTTTGAGATATGTACAATGGAATTTGGAATATGGCATCTTATATAGTAGAATAGAGGATTTCCCATTGACAAGTTTGACAAATTTTGATTAAATAGTTTTAGTTGATGGGAAATTTAATATAGATTATGTTTTCAACATCGATATAGGTGTTGTTTCTTGGCTAAGTAAAAAGAAGCAAACTATGGAATTCTCTTCTTCTAAAGCATGATATAGAGAAGCAATAAGTACAACTTGTGAGGTAGTATGGTTGCAAAGAATTAAAACAACCAACAGATGAAATGGGCCTCTACTATATAATGTAAATAAGTAGAAAATAGTTTTATAAGTGAGGAAGGCTCATCGTCGAATTCATACAATCTAAGAGCACTAGTTGTTTGTGTAGAGTGAGGGAGCATTGAATTCTAGGAGGCTCTATGAAAACATTCCACTTGTTTAGAAAACCAATAAAGATATTGTTGAATCCTCCACATAGTATAATAACAAGTTGCATATTTAACAATCAAACAGGTCGCATGAGGAGTATGTGTATGGCATCTCAATTGTCAAATAGTCTAAGACATATGGAGAACCAAAACAATCTAAGGGTTTGTGCTTCTTCCATCTTCTCTACATTATCATTTGCTAGGGCTTTTGTGTAAACTGTCTTAAATTTCTCTCGGAATCCGATGATCAATGAAATGAGGGAGGCACTATCGATGGAATGAAGGGCCATGTTCCATTGGAGGTGGACCCTGACACATCCTAATTTGAAAGAGAACATAGCAACACAACTGATGGATTCATGCTACTTATGGTATTTGAATCATAATATTCTATACAAATTGATATGTTTTATATGCTAATCCAA
>ML817201.1:21473-34225 GCA_009831015.1 Picea engelmannii | reverse complement strand
AGATGTCTATTCTTGTTGATTTTCTTTCTAAGCTAGTTATTACACACCAAATCTTCTTTATTACAATATATGTACGTGTATTAATTTACCAAAGGATATTTTAGAGCTTTTAAAAATAAAAATAAAAAAAAATTAGTTGGGAATTCTAACCTTAAGACACGTGAAATTAAGGTTGACATTAACGTTAAGACACTTGATATGAAAACAAAAAAGAAAAATTACTAAAATCATATCAAAATTCAAAAAAAAAAATTATTAACAAAACATTAAAATTCAAAAAATTTAATTGCAAATTTAAAAAAAAAAAACAATCTATATAATATAAAAATTTAATTACAAATTTAAAAAAAACCAATCTATATAACTATATTATATATAGTTAGTATAACTATATTATATAATTGTATTATATATAATTAATATAACTATATATATCAATATCACAATAAACACTTAATATATATCAATAAACATTTAAGGTATGCAAATCTCACGTAGATATGCGCGAGCTCAACGAGAGTCATTATGATACATATTTCAAAGGTACATATTTCTTTCCAAAAATATATTAGTCATGTTCCAGGCTATTCTTTTTAAAAATATATTATTTCTATCGATCAACTTTTTATTTCTCCTCTCGAGGAGGTCCAAAACACAAACAGAAAATTTAATGGTTTTAATAATATGTTCTCTATAAGTTTCAACCATGGCTCGACGTAATAATTATAATAAATAGGAGACTTTGATTCCTAATTCAAATTTTTAAATATTCTGATTTGCCCTCGCAAATTTTATATTTTCTAGTTTTGGGTGGAGTGCAAATTGTTGTGTTCCTCCCCGTACTGTTCCGTTCGTTTCGCGTTCTTTCAAATTTCAACGTAGATATGCTACGGCTGTCATATGGTATGGCAAGACCCCACAATGTGATGGCATACTACTGGCTATCGGGGTCGCGGCCCATTCCGGGCATCGCCCCAGCCCCTGTGCGGGCAAGGGCTAGGTCCCATGGATGGCATACTACTGGCTATCGGGGCTGTCGGCCATTCCGGGCATTGCCCCAGCCCCGTGCGGGCAAGGGCCAGGTCCCATGGGGGACCTGGCCCTTGCCCGCACGAGGGCTGAGGCGATGCCCGGAATGGCCCACGACCCTCATTCAAACTCAACTTAAATCTTTCCATGTTACTTAATAATATAACTATATTATATTTATATTATTATATAACTATATATAATATAGTTATATAACTATATTTATATTATTATATAACTATATAATATAAATATATTATATAATTATATTATATAACTATATAATATAAATATATTATATTTATATTATTATATAACACTATATAATATAGTTATATATATTGTTTTTTTTTTAATTTGCAATTAATTTTTTTTAGTTTTTTTGTTTATTTTTTAATTTTGACATGATTTTAATATTTTTTATTTATTATTATTATATATTTTTATACATTATTTTAGGTTTTAATGAATTTTTTACTATTTTTTTTTAAAATCAAATATACATATTTTAGAAATTATTGTTTTCTTGGAAAATTTTAATTTTTTCATTTTTTTTTAGTTTTTGTTTTTATTCACCTTTTTTTTAATGTTTTTTTTCTTTACAAATTTGGGTTTTGATTATATATTTTTAAATGTATTGTTTTTATGGTATTATGTATTATGTTGTGTTTGGAGCGATAAACTAAGATTTAAAAAGTAAGTATTTAAGGGTTTATTTGATGATTTTGTTTGTAGTAAGGATGATTTTGATTACCACTTTAAAAAATGTCATTTTAATACCCCAAATTTAAAATGGGTGCTACCGGTAGCAGTGCATTTCAATTTGATGGTTGATTTTGAGGTTTTGGTTTTAATGGTACCGATTGCTAAAAGTACAATTTCAAAATATCTATAAATTTAATGTTTTGAAAAAAAATAAAAAAATCGTAACATCATTTTCTTATTTAGGTGTCGATTTGAAGGTTTTTCTAATCTATTGTATGAGTTTTAAAGTCCATGTTTGAAAAATGTTGTAATTTTGACCCCATTTGAAAAAATGGTGCTACCGGTAGCACCACTTTTTGATTTGGGGGTTTCATGTTTTTTTGGGGAAAAATATGGGTTTTTTGGGCCAGAGTTCTCGTTTTGAGGTCACAGTTCTCATTAAGTTGGTAACTATGTTTGAGGCGAATGCACGATGTTTTTCATGTATCTGTTTTGAGACATTATATTAGTGATCCTACACATGTTATTGACATGAGTACCTTGCAGGTGACGAACGAGGGGGCGCTCACGGCTGAATCGATCTGCATTTTGGATCATCGTGTTCGACAGCTACAGCGTCGAATGATAGAGCAAGTCAAGGTCCAATGGGACAATTGTAGTCTGCACTCGGCGACTTGGGAGGACGCATATGATATGCGCTAGCAGTTTCCATTTTTGTTTGATAGATAGACATATGATACTATGATACACTTTATTTCAGCATTTATACTGTGAAACTTCGGGACGAAGTTTAGGCCAAGAGGGGGTGTATGTAACATCCCGCTCTGGTGCACTGAGCAAACTTATTCTTTGAGGACACTTGCTCACAAGTGATACGGATTACTATGCTATTAAAACTTTTGATTTTGATTATGAGGCGTTATGGATTGATGACATGTTGTTTTACTGCATTGACATAGACAGGTGCTATTGACTCAGTTTATTGAGTGTGCAGGATTTTGGACCTCAAGGATGCAAAGGCATCGATGGAACCCCTTGGACTCCGGATCGAGTCAGGGACTGTACCATTGGGGTTTGATTGTTTTACTGTGATATTAGTGCATCTGATTAGATGATATGATATGGATATGTTCTGACATGATTTGTTGATGATGCAGGCTAACGATAGTTTGCCGACCAGACTCACATGTGGAGTAAAGGGGTCACACACGACTACTAGAGATGTTGATGGAGAGGTGTCGATACCATCCATGCCACAGCCTACTAGCACTCATGTCGTGGCTCGAACTGTAGATTCATGTTTACCTAGTTCGAGAGGACCCACGATGTCGTGAGGGCAGATTGCGATAGTCGCTCACGATGATTCTAAGGGGCGTGCAATAAGGCGGGGGCCTTATTCCTTAGAGGCCATTAGTCTCCCACAAGTTCACCTGGCAGAGTGTTGACTCCAGGGATTATTGATGTCTACCAAGTCAGTCAAGAGCCAAGTGGCACCCTTGGAGCACCTAGTGTGTCCTGAAGGGCACGTCGCCCAAGGGAACAGATGAGGCGAGTGGCACCCTTGGAGCACCTAGTGTGTCGTGAAGGGCACGTCACGTTGTTGATGATAGAGGAATGAACCTAGATGACCTTAGGACGAATAACGTGTTAAATATTTTTAAAACAATTTCCCTAATTAAATGTCGTCCAGTACAAAATTTAAGGTCTAAGTCTAAATTACGCTAGTGGTAAAATTTTGTCTATCTATAAAGAAAATAATAATAATAATAAATAAAAATAAAAACAACTTAAATAATAATTATGATCTTCTTTAAATCTTGTAACACGAAGGGAGTAATAAATTTAATTTATTCATAAAAAAATCTGTTGAAATAAAATTTAAAAAGGGAATCAACTGTTTTATTATTTTTTATAATTTAAATTATATTAATTAAATGATAAAAGGGAAAAAGGGTTAAATTCCACACCTGCCTTTTTGAATTCTAATTAAAAAGGGGAAAGAGGGAAAAATTTAAAATTTTAGGAAACTAAGAAAAGAGGTAAACTTAAAAAGGGAAAAAGGGGAACATAAGGGAAAAAGCGAAAGGTCAAACTTAGTAAAGCATCTACCATTTAAGAGCTTTCTAATTTAAACTGAACTAACAATTTAATAAAAGGAAAAGTTATTAAAACCTGTAAAAGAATTTGGGGACACCTAGGGGTGATTCTAGGAGTAACTCTAGGTGGGTGAGGGAAATAAAGATAATTAATTAATTAAAGAAATTAAATTATGGAGGAATGTAGGGGATGGGGGACACTTGTACAGAGAGGAATTTTTAGGAATTTATTTTTAAAACTTTAATGAAATGAGAATTTAGGAAAGAAAGGAAGTTCGAAACTCTATATAATGAAGGAGAAGGATGAAGGATCTTCTTCTATTTGTGTAACGTTACGTTGTAGAAATATCTACTTGACTGACTTAACTTGTGGGAGTTGGGATACCCAGCTTGGTGAGGAGTGGTAGCTCGGTCTTGCGAGGTGAGCTGGGAGCTAGTCGAAATCTCTGGATAGTGAGTGTGTGGCCCCTTTGTAGCTTGGGGGGCTAAGGGGGAAGAAGAGTACCCCTATCATTGGCTGGGAGGTACCGGTGAAGTTTTGTCGGTCGGCAAGCAGGAGTTGCAAGGCTCGCGCGGATGTCATGTAGAGCGGGCGATCAGGCAATGGTACGCTCTCTTCCTTTGGTATAGTAGATGATGTAGGTTTTATGCTTGGATCTTCATGTTGATTAGCTAAGTAAATTGATTGTTTAAATTGATGACTGAAACTTTTCTTAGCCTAGCTTGATGGTTGTTGTCTCCCATGGCCTTCGTTTTCCCTAATATCTTGACTACCTAGCTGTGTTGATTGTGACATGTGTGATTGTTAGCCTTTCGTCCTTAGTTCATCAGTCCTCACATGAGCAGTCGGCCAGGAGCCTCATCTACGGTCATCGCCTCGACGTTAAAAGACCTATGGATCTCAACACCCTACTTTTCTATGCGTGGATGATGAAGCGAAGGATGAACCTTTCATTCGTCTACCCCTATTATTGTCCTTGGCAGTTGTTGTCTAGCACCCTCTAGCACAAGTACCTCTGCGTTGGGAGTCTTGCGTTGTGTTGGTTCTCTCGGCGATCATTTCAATGACTTATCCCATTGGACCCTTGCTTTCCCTTACTATTGGCTGCGTTGGATTGTTATCCTGGTATTGTAAAGAATTTCATTTTAGTCTGCAATTTTATCGATATCCTGGTGATGAAAAGATCTAATCGCACTCTGCATTTTTTTTACATATTGGAATTTTGGAACGTAACGGAATTTAGTTTCAATCTGAGTTTGGGGCATCCTGGAAATAAAAAGGGAGAGAAAATAAAGAAAAACTAAACACAAACAAACAAACAAAAAACGTTTTAACTTCTAAACCTGCGTTTTATTTTGGTACCCTGGGATTAGATAACGTTGGTATCATTTTCATCCTACGGGGGGTTGGTATCCTGTTAGGGGAAAACGATTAAATTCCAGTCTGCCTTTGGTTTCCTTGATTGTATTAACCATTCTTACTGTCACGAATTTCATTCCCAGCTAATATCGATTACTCTGCCAGGGATTTTATTGCCCAGATTTCGACCACGAATTGACTGTCACAGATTCTATTGCACCATTTTGCTTTATATTTTTACACGACTTAAACACCCACGTTTGACCTTTAAAGGATTGTCTGAGATTGTTTTTTTTCCCATGAATTGCCATTACTTTATTGCCTGCAATTTGGTTAAAACACAACCATATCCGGCTTGACTGGACAACAATTTACTCCTTCCTTAAACAGCATGTTGATCCCTGCTTGGCGGTGAGTTTATTAGTTGAATGACCATGTTTTTCCATCGATTGATGCCTGCGTTTTCCAGTCATTCACCCCCCAGATCGCCTTTAATTTGTTGACTGTGTTGCTACTGCAACGACTACGTTTGTCCTTTTATTTGTGTAACGTATATGGTTGATTGCGATTTCTATTGAGTGGATATGAATTGTGGTTAAGTTTTTTGAGTTGCTATTGAATGTTCTCGAATTGCCATTAAATGGGCACGATTTTCCATTAATTTGTAACCTGCGTTTTACCTTTTATTAATGACAAAATTCTACTAAATGATAGTTGAAATAGCAGTTTGAATTGACAGTTGAAATTGCAGTAAATTATTAAATGGAAGTTGTTGCAATGGAAGTAAATTTATATCTGAACCTTAAACATTTAGACAACCATACCCACCTATGCATCTTGCTAATTTGGACAGAATCTATACACCTGTGCGTCTTTCCTTTTAGTGGTTTACTGTTTTATAACAGTTTGAATCTTGGTTGAGGATAACGCCTTATGTCAAAGGTTATGTGAATGGCAAGTGGCATTTTTGTTAAATGCCTTTAATAGTTTTGAGTTGTTCAGAATAGAGCAACATGCTAATAGTTTGGGGAATGGCAAGTAGCGGTTTCCAATTGCTTGATAATTGTTGGTTAACGGTTTTAGCATAACGCCTTGAAAACAAGATTTGGGTTTTTATTAGAAGTTAGTAGTAACAGTTGTATTTTTAATGGAAATCATTTTATTTGATTATTTTATTGTAGTGTTTTTAAAGTGAAAATGTATATAAAATATCATTTTGTATTAAATAATATAGTTTTCAATGTGGGCCATAAATAAAAATAATTCAAGGTCCATATTAAGTAAAATGTTTTGTAAGAGTATCTTTAAAATATTCTTCAAGGATTTATAAGATTTGGATTTTTATTGGAAGAGATATTTCAAAGTTATACATTATCATTAGATTTTATTATTGGAACACTTATTAATAAGTGTAACTATGTATAAGATGTGGCTTTATATGGATTAACATAGTTTTCAATGTGGACAAGAAATTAAATATTTCAATGTTCGTCCTAAGTAAATACTTGAGTTGTCTTTAAATATTATTGAAAAAGATATAAGATTTTATTGGAAGTCGATGGTCAAGTTATAGTTTATCATTAGATTCTAATATAAGATATGTCAATTTTTATGTTCAATAAAATACATTTTTGAATATTTTTGAAAAACTTATAGGATTTGGATTTTACGGGAAGTAAGTAGTCAAAGTTATACCTTCACTAGATAATTATTTCATTAGATTCCATTATGGTAATAATTCAGAGTGTAAGTGTGTATAATATGCTACTTTATATAAAATAACATAGTTTTCAATATGGGCATAAATAAAATATTTCAATGTCTACTTTATGTAAAATACTTTATAAGGTCGACTTTAAATATTCTTGAAAGTTTTATAAACTTTTGATTTTTAGTGGAACGAGGTGTCCTGGATGATCTTGATGTTGTCATTTAGCTTAGTCGGCTTGGACTTGTTTGTTTTGGGGTAGGATGTAGACACCTCCTTGTTCCTCAGAACAGTCGCCAGCCCTGAGACCTTAAATGGTTAAAATCGATCGGAACCTGGGCTTGAGCATTGCTTATGTGTCCTGGAGGTCCTAACCATTGCAGGGTAGGATGGGCGGGTAGTCATTCTTATTCTTCGTCGGTTGAAGGTCGTACATCACTTCTAGATGCTTGATGTGCTTTTATGTTAGGTCATTATGTTATGGTTGTGTGAGTTGCATGCGTGGTGTTCGTCATTGTGTTGCGTTGTTGAGTATAATGTCATTATTACCTTCCTACACACACACACACACACCGAAAGAAAAAAAAAGAAGAGAAAAAAAAAATTAAGGGTACTTTTACCAGTTGTACATCGTAGGAGTCGTACCAGAAGGGGATGTTACATGTGGTATCAGAGCGGGTTTGACCCGCAACTTGGGATCACTACGACTTTTGTTGATATGATTTGATTATAATGTTACTAATTGAGTTGACTTGTATTCGTGCAGGTAATCATGGTTAGAGGATGTCGCGGAGGCAGACGACGGGGTGCTAGGGGAGGAGGCGCAATGCCTCCAGTGGCATACACGCCTGAGGGATCTAACCCCCAGGGAGACGAGCAGGTTGTTAGACAGGAGAAGATAGCAGTTGGTGATGTGCTCGGAATGATGAGATCTTTTCAGCACATGTCTGAGGCATTGATCAGCCATTTGGAGAGAGATGAGGTTAGGGCGTTGACACCCGCTAAGGTTCCGCCACACGCTCTGGTCGGTACTGGTAGCATTCATCATGAACCCGAGAAGGTCAAATTTCCCAAGTTCTTTGGTGCCCCGGACTGCGCAACCACCAAGGTATGGTTGGAGAACATGGCAATGTGCTTTGTACTTTGCGATTATACCTCCAACATGAAGGTCTGCATGGTGGTCTTCCAACTGAAAGGAAGCGCTCTTGTATGGTGGAAGACGCTCCTACCACAACTAAACATGGCCGTCGAAGACATGTCATGGGAACTGTTCAAGGAACAGTTCCGAGAGCGATACCTTTCAGAGGAATTCATTGAGCGTCAACTCAACGAGTTCAACGTCTTATGACAGGGTGGTCGTATGGTGCCCGAGTACAAGGCCCATTTTATGGAGCTGCTCTGGTATGCTCCGCACCTTAACACTGAGAATCTTAAGGTCAACAGGTTCGTGTTCAGCCTTAACGACAGCCTATGTGCAAAGGTCAGGATTTTGATGCCTCAAACCTTGCATGATGTCATCTAGAAGGCCCTCATAGCAGAGGAGGAGCTTATTAGTGGGGTCAGACCAGCACGGTAGGTGTCATCTTGAGCACAGCAGCAACAGACACCAGCCAGACATACGTCGGGATATCCTGGCTTCCAAAGGGGACCCACTTTCACTACACCTCGACGACGGACACCTTAGCAACGGACACCTTATCGGGGACCATAGCATCAGCAGCAATGTCGACCGTAACAGCAGCAGTTTAGGCCTGTTCAGTAGAACAGACCAATATTCCAAGCCAGTGGGTCGTTGTCTACTACTTCGGGTACCAGGACTACCGGGTCGAAGAAGGGGTGTTAGACGTGTGGGGAGCCACACTACCAGCGCAACTGCTCGGTGGAGAGGACTAGAGCGTCCAGATCAACCGGACCCACTACCGTGGGAGATATGGGAAAGGCCCATCAGATTCATGTAGCGATGAATAACCGCTAGGCAGAGCATCAGTCGACTGTGCTCAAGATAACAGGTACCGTCACTGACCAGACCCTTAGTATTTTGATAGATCTCGGTGCTACCGAGAGTTTCATTTCTGGTGCAATGCTAAAAAGGATTAAGGTAAAGGCAGTCGAACAGGATGAGTTTAGCTTCGTAGAGATGGCTTTGGGAGCCAAACAGAAGGTTGGAGTAAAGGTTACAGGCTATATCCTTAACCTGGGAGAGTTTGTCACAAGGGCCAACCTGTACGTCACGATCTTAGGATCTTATGATGTCGTAATTGGTATGGACTGGTTGGAATCACATGAGGTGATATTCAACTGTAAGACGAAACGGTTGAGCTTGGTTGATGACAAGGGACAGAGACGTGTGATTGTAGGACGGAACTAGGGAGTTTCCCTGAGGTTCATCTCTTCCTTACAGCTATAGAAGAGAATGCACAAGGGGTGAAAGCCTTATGCGATCCTTGCGTTAAACGAGAAGGGATTAATGGAAGGTTTAGAACACCTTTCGGTGATGAGAGAGTTTGCGGACGTATTTCTGGAGGAGTTACCTGGGATGTCGCTGGACAGGGAATTGGAGTTCACTATAGACCTAAAATCAGGAACTGAACCGATAGCGAGAACACCTTATCGAATGTCGACCCCGGAATTACAAGAGTTAAGAATGCAACTAAAGGAATTGTTGGACCTAGGACTGATACATCCAAGTGTGTCACCGTGGGGTGCACCTGTTATTTCATTCAAAAGAAGGATGGGTCGTGGAGGCTCTGCATTGACTACCGTCAATTGGACAAGGCCATGATCAAGAATCAATATACGTTGCCAAGGATTGATGCTCTGTTCGATCAAATGAAGGGCGCGACGGTGTCCTCAAAGATCGATTTGCGATCAGGGTATCACCAATTACCGATTAAGGAAGATGACGTCCATAAGACCGCCTTTAAGACAAGGTTTGGACATTTCGAGTTTACTATTTTACCGTTTGGACTGACAAACGCCCCAAGGTTATTTATGAGTTTGATGAATGGGGTGTTCCACGAGTACTTGGACAAGTTCATCCAAGTATTCATTGACAATATTTTGATTTACTCTCGGACGACGGAGGAGCATGACGAGCACTTGCGCTTGGTACTACAGTGTCTACGAGAGCACAAATTGTATGGGAAGTTATCCACATGGTCATTTTACCAATCGAAGATCCACTACTTAGGGCACATCATCACCGGTGAAGGTATCGTTGTGGATCCAACGAAGGTAGAGGCCCTTATGGAATGGCCTGTGCCGACGAATGTCCCGGAAGTGCGTAGCTTCATGGGTTTAGTAGGATACTATCGACGGTTAATCGAGGGGTTTTCAAAGATAGTAAATCCGATCACGGAATTGCAGAAGAAAAACAAGAAGTTTGTTTGGACCGAGAAATGTGTGGAAGCATTTCAGAGGCTCAAGGATTTGTTGACAACAACACCGATACTAAAAGTCCCTGACATGGACACGAACTTCTTGGTATGCACTGACGCATTCAAGGAAGGCTTAGGCGGAGTCTTGATGCAAGATGGACGAGTGATCACTTACATGTCAAGGAAAATAAGAAGGCATGAAGAGAACTACGCGACATATTATTTGGAGTTGTTAGCCATCGTCTATGCCTTGAAGGTTTGGAGACACTACCTTGTTGGATGAAAATTTGAACTAAAGATTGACCATTATGGACTACAACACATATTTACACAAAGCGACCTGAACGCGCGACAACGGCGTTGCTCGGAATTGCTTAGCGAGTACGACTTTGAGATTACTTACATAAAAGGAACAGTGAACCGAGTAGCGGATGCATTGAGTCAGAGACCACGCATCTTTTTAGTGTTGCCTCTTCAGATGAATCTACGTGAAAAGATTCTAACTTTACAGCTTAATGATGACTGGTACAAAGAGGTCGAGGGTTTTATCAGACAAAACACAATGATGGTACCACCATTTGAAGGATTTTTGTTTGATAGCGATGGATTATTGAGGTTTAAAAATTGGATCTACGTACCGCCGAACAACAAGTTGAGGATGTTGATCCTGAGCGAGGCTCATAGAACAGTTTACATGGCTCACCCAAGAGTCACGAAGATGAGGGCAGACCTTAAACCCTTATTCTTCTGGAAGGGAATGAAGGTCGACATAGTCAACTATGTGGCCAGATGTCTAGAATGTCAACAGGTAAAGGCTAAACATAGACACCCAGTAGGATTACTACAACCACATGCTATTCCGGAATAAAAATGGGAGGTTATTTCAATGGATTTTATTGTTGGATTGCCACTAACGGCAAGGAAACATGACTTGCTTTTAGTAGTAGTAGACACTCTAACAAAGAGTGCTCACTTTATTCCTATGCGTACGATGTATCAAGCACCTGACATAGCTAGATTTTTCATCAGTGAGATTGTGAGGCTGCATGGCATGCCTAAGAGGATTATATCTGATTGAGGATCGGTGTTTACTAGACAATTTTGGACGAGTTTCCAAGAGGCCTTGGGAACCCAACTTAACTTTAGTACTGTGTATCACCCGGAGACTGACGGGTAGACCGAACGAATGAACCAAACTTTGGAGGACATGTTGCGCATGTACATGATGGACCAACAAAAGCGTTGGGAAGAATTATTTCCACTAGTGGAGTTCACTTCAACAACAGTTAGCATAGCACCATTAATATGGTGCCTTTCGAGTTTCTTTATGGGCGACCGTGTCGGACACCTTTGAGTTGGGATCGAATTGAGGATAGGGTCCTGGTGGGACCAGAAGCGATCCACGAAATGGAAGAGAAAATGCAAACAATAAGACAAATGATTAAAGAAGTGTAGGATCGACAGAAAAGTTATGCTGATGTGCATCATGTCGACCGTAGTTACGAGGTCGGTGATCAAGTCTTCTTTCGGGTTAAACCGCATAAAAGTTCGATCAAGTTTGGGAAGGGAGATAAACTCTCTCCTAGGTTCATGGGACCTTTTGAGATTGTGGAGAGAAAGGGGCCTGTGGCCTATCGACTAGCCTTGCTTGATTCTTTGAGGTGCATGCATGATGTTTTTCATGTATCTATTTTGAGACATTATATTAGTGATCCTACACATGTCATTGACATGAGTTCCTTGCAGGTGACGGACGAGGGGGCGCTCATGGCTGAGCCGATCCACATTTTGGATCATCGCATTCAACAGCTACGACATTGAACGATAGAGGAGGTCAAGGTCCAGTGGGACAATTATAGTTCGCACTCAGTGACTTGGGAGGACGCATATGATATGCGCCGGCAGTTTCCATTTTTGTTTGATAGATAGACATATGATACTGTGATACACTTTATTTCAGCATTTATACTGTGAAACTTCGAGACGAAGTTTAGACCAAGAGGGGGTGTATGTAACATCCCGCTCTGGCGCACTGAGCAAACTTATTCTTTGAGGACACTTGCTTGCAAGTGATCCAGATTACTATGCTATTAAAACTTTTGATTTTGATTATGAGGCGTTATGGGTTGATGACATGTTGTTTTACTGCATTGACATAGACATGTGTATTGACTCGGTTTACTGAGTGTGCAAAATTTTGGACCTCAACGATGTAGAGGCATCAATGGAACCCCTTGGACTCTGGATCGAGTCAGGGAGTGTAACATTGAGGTTTGATTGTTTCACTGTGATATTAGTGCATATGATTAGATGATATGATATGGATTGTTAGAAAAACAGGACTGCGGAGCAATAAAATAAAACAAATGCAGAAACAAAACACATAAGACACACAATACAAGAGAGACACAGATTTACGTGGTTCACCCAGTGTGGGCTACGTCCACCAGAGAAATTGTCAGGTCCTTCCTTTATTA
>ML817200.1:44360-85498 GCA_009831015.1 Picea engelmannii | reverse complement strand
TGTATGTTGATGACATGTTGTTGGTAGGAAATAACATGGATGTTATCAAGGAGGTGAAATCGCAGCTATCCTCCAAATTTGACATGAAGGATCTCGGTGTTGCTAACTTCATTCTGGGAATGGAGATTAAAAGAGATCATGCATACAAGAAACTCTGGTTGAATCAGAGAAAATGTGTTGAGACGATATTGCAGAGGTTTAATATGCATGGAAGTAAACCAGTTAAGGTTCCTATTCCTATAGGTGTAAAGTTATCTGCAGATCAGTTTCCCAAGACACAGGAAGAAGAAGAGAAAATGTCCCATGTTCTGTATGCTAGTGCAGTTGGCAGTTTGATGTATGCAATGGTCTGTACTAGACCAAACATTGCACATGCAGTGGTATTTTTGAGCAGGTATATGTCAAAACCAGGGAAGGAGCATTGGACAGTAGTAAAGAGGGTATTCAGGTATCTTCGTGGCACTACCAGTTATGGATTGTGCTACCAAGGAAGACCAGGATTGGACAGAGTGTTGGACATACATGGATTTGTTGATGCAGACTGGGTTGGAGATCTGGATCACAGAATATCTACAAGTGGGTATGTGTTTAACCTATTTGGAGGTGCAATCAGTTGGATGAGAAAAAGATAGGTTGTAGTGGCACTCTCAACTACAGAAGTTGAATGCATGGCAGCCACTCATGCAAGCAAGGAAGCAGTATGGTTACAAAGATTTTGTTCAGGTATTGGGTTGGTACAACAAGCAGTGAGACTATATTGTGAGATTCAGAGTGCAATCTTCCTGGAAAAGAACCCAGCTTATCATTCGAAGACAAAGCATATTGATGTTCAGTATCACTTTGTGAGAGACATGGTTAAGGAAAAGAAGGTGTTGCTGGAAAGGTTGATACTTTGAAGAATGTTGCAGATTCATTGACAAAGTCTGTGAGCACAAAAAATTTATCCTAGTGTAGAGTAACAATGGGCATTGTTGCCCTGGATTGTTGACTATATAATCCCCTGGACCCCTGAATGCAAAGAAAACAACAAGTGGGAGAATGTTGGGTATGTGTTATATTATTTGCATGTGTGTGTGTGGGCGCGTCAGATATGACAACTGCATCTAACGATCCTTCGTAGTAGTGCTCTATCTGTGTCGTGTTCTTCGGTTACTTTCCTAGGGGGGTCCCAGGGGGGGGCAAGTATGCCCCCCCCCTAGTTACACGCGATGTTAGGCACTGGGTGTTCGGGGTGGTTTTTGCTATTTTTAGCAGATTTTGTTATTTTTAGCGGTTTACTAAAAATAATCTTGGTTTTAGGGATTAGGGTTTTGGTATCTATGGAATACCTAAAAACATTGTATATATTGTATAGTGAATGGTGAAATTCTATATAATGAATATAAGAAAGGTTTTCCCAGTTGAGGGTTTCCAGTATAAAATCTCTGTGTATTTTGTGTATGAGCCATTGATTAAATTCTGTTTTCCTTAAGAATATATATGCATTTCTTTACTTCACAGGTTTAAAACTTACACTTTCTTCAAATCACAAACATAGAACTGATATGGACAAACATCCACAATCTTACATATGTGTGTCAACTAAGCAACAGACAACAGATTGACACTGAGATTTGGTGTATATTTTCTGAGATACCTGCACAAAATATCTAGCTAACAATGAAGCATCCACAACTTGCAATGGTGGATGAAGAGGGTTGGCCCTTGGTTATGGAAGCAAGTGAATATTAAGGGAGAAAATGCAAAATGTGAACTGCGCAGAAGACATAGTGACTAATACTGGGTCAAAGTGAGCAAAAGAGAAGAAAAGACTGAGAGAAGTAAGAGAAAGCAAGTGGTTGGACGAGGAGATCGAGGATGACAGATCAACAAGGAAGAGGGATCATGGAAAACTCGGCAAGCGAAAGAATATGTCAACAGATGCTTTGAAGCAGCATGAGTGAAGGAAGGAAAGACAGGCTGGTGAAGCCCTGAAAACGTGGGTCAAGTTGACATAGGGTTTGAGACACCTAGGGTTTTGCTATCTAGGGTTTTGACACTTAGGTTTTAACCTAAAGGTGCCCAAGAGCTATTGTAATGTATAAATGAAGGTCTAAAGGACCTGGGATGGGTTGGTGCTAGCTCGGCTGAGAGTTCATTTTTATTGTATGATTGAGTGAGTACTACTGTGTGAGAGAGAAGTGTTGAGTGTGATAGCCTTCTAGTATTGTAAAATCTTCAGCTGGGTGTGAAGATCGACACTGCAGCTGGGTGCGTAGGGAGGGGAGAAAAAGAGAGAGAAGAAGAGAAGATATGCTAGCTAAGAGCATGTTGAGCACTCAACACACCCTAAAAACATCTATGACCATTTTATTTTTTGGGTACCACTCGATATTTTGCATTGATTGTTTTCACGTCAGTATGAAACTAATACCTTCACTTATCTTATATGTTTCATGATTGAATTAATTAAATATTACTTGAACATACAACAAAAGGTCATCTTAACTCTAAAAGGGACTTAACAACCACTCAAGGAATCGGCGACCTAGAATTTTCCCCGACTCGCTTAAGAAGTTCGACATCGGTAAAAGTTAAAGGTGGCGAAAACCGTTTGAGAAGTCAAAGTAGTCGATTGCCGACCTTTATCGGCGTTGGCCTGTAAAATCCTTTATTTTCTGCGAATAATCCTCGACAGGGATTGTGCCGAAGACTGATCCATACACCTTCAGAAGATAAATATAGCAGTAGGTGCCATGCAAAAAAGAGGAGTGACATTGCCGACGGTCGACGCCCAAAACGTTTTTCAATGATGAAGGCTCATGCAGATGAGGATCCGTCGAGGAGTTGCGTACCTAAAATTTCCCCGACCACCAACCCCGATATCATCGACGTCGAAAGTTTTATCAAGAAGATATCAATATAAGTATACACTCAGATGGTAGTCGATCCCCCATTTATACGTCGGAGTGATGTGACGTGACGAGATGTTTAAACCCCTAAATGTGTCAAGTACACCACATTCAAAGCTAGTAGTTAATGCATGGGTTGCACATTAGTTACTAATTCATGTGTGGATCAAAAGGGAACCGTTAAACCCACCGATACAATGCATCTTCCTCCGCGCCTCCACCATCAACCAGTTAAGATTTATCTGCAGAAATCCAATAGTAGTTTATTTTGAATTACATTCATTACTTGTATGAACTAATTGATATGACTGGTAGCACCTCTCCAATTATATCTTGTTCGAGTCATTGTGTATGATCCTATTCTGCGTAGCAAGAAATTCAGAACAAACAAAAGAGCGGAGCTAATAGTCTGGAGGAAACGTCCAAAGTTCAGTGAGTATTAAACAATTACCTTAGTAAGCATTATAGGTACATATTCGCTAATGGTGTTCTTACGTTCCATTTTATATATCTTCACCCAACACTACTCTGTATATGTGTTTCAAGGGATTTTTTTTTTTAATTGCAAGGGACAATGCCTCTGAAGAATCCCCCCACCAGGAAATCATCGAGAGCCCCAAAATTGCAAGAATCAGAAGTAGGAGAAGACTCCTCCCCAGCAGTTGCAAGACAATTAGAGTTCACTTCCAAGGCGATGTCTGTCATTAAGACGATCACCAAGGAGCCATTTGTCCAGCCCCTAGCTTTCGGAGAGATAGAGGAAAGTATTAGAGCCAAGACATCTTTTCCTCGCTAGGAAGAAGTGTTCAAGAAGATCAAGAAAGAAGAACCCCTCCAATATACCCCACACAGCGACCCTGATACAAGGAAACTCGATGACGAGGTCCTCCCAAATATTCACAAGGATTATCTGCACATGGTGGCAAGGATATCTCTGGTATTTCCTTGCATTGAGATCCTGAAGTGGCTTATTGACCACGTTGATGCACAAAAATGTTTTATTAACGATGATAACAGTGTATGCGTCGGGGTATTCCTTCCATAAGAGGTTTAGAGTTACTATAAGCTCAAGGAGTCCGAGCTAAAGTTGATCATTGATTTCATTCTGAGCTTCTATGCATCACATGATACCAATAAAATTATGGCATCATGGTGGAGAGAAGACAAAAAATTCACGAACCGGATTGTCGGCTGGTACCCGACGGTCAATCTCAGAGAACAATACATATATCTCATGGATCTACTCTACAGGTTGCATGGGAAGAAATATTTCTCCCGGTTCTCATAGGCTTGGATGCCTTTAGCTTTTACAAACGCCATTTCAAGCACGGGCTTCAATTGGGGTACCATCATCTCCAAACAACTGAGCACCTACATAAGGCAAGCTCAGGTGCCAAAGGAAGGAGATACTCTCACCTTCTACATGGCTTCATATTTGCTAAACTCATCTGTGTCAGGAATGCTTTCTCTGGGATGAACCTGAATTGGCACTCTTCGAAGCTCCCAGTCCATGTATAATTCATCATCTTATGGGAAAACAGGTACAAAAATTCATATGTTGTTATCTACGATCATCTTATTGCACGCATCTATTTCTTGTTATTCAAGAAAGAATTCCATAGGCTGTCAAATGAAGAAAAGAAGGTTATAGCCAAATTTGGTCACTAGTATTTAAATGAGAAAGAAACCTACATCAGGGTTTTTGGCACCACAGGGGCACCCCACTTATTACCCATTTATGTTCCCGATAGGCTAGTGTTAGGGGAGATATTTTATCACACCATCCTACAAGAATACAATGCAACTTTAGTGAAAGACAAGAAGCGGACCTTCATATCGTATGGGTTTCATATTGGATTTTTCATGGTCAAAGACATCGTGCATGCTAAGAAACTCGGGCTAGGTCAATTAGAATTTTGATTCCAAAACGGTCGATTTCAATGGCATGACCCCAAGGGACTGGTCTTGCAACATGCATCACAGGTATCATCTTGTTGGACCTATGCACATGATCGGTTTGAAGATGAAATCTTCACTGAAAACGCTCAATATTGGGATGAAGTGGCGTCAAGAAGGGATTAGCCTTGAATGACCATATTCAAAGCTATGAGTTTGGAAGAACAAGTGGCATCTTTGGAGCAGGCAGCTCAAGAAATTTGCAGGGCTCAGGAAGGAACTGTAGCATCTTAATCCAGCGAGGAAATAAACGATCCCCGGGAGGGCATCGAGGTGGCGACGGTTTATAATGAATCCATGGAACAAATCAGGGATCTCCTTGAAGATCAAGCTGCATAAGAGAGGGGTACGCTTTTATATCAGCAAACCCAGCTACTAATAAAGCGGATGCAAGATAACCTATACCTTATGATAAGACCTGCGATTTCAACTACCGTATGAAGCATCCCGATAGAGTCAAGTGATCCTGGTTCCATAGTTACCGATAACACCAATGGGTTAGGAAACCCTGAATCCACAACATCGCTGATCAATCCCTCGAAAGGAGGGACAACTCAACCAAATATAGGCCAAGTGTTGATAGAAACTCAAGTGCCCAATCCCTTGAGCACACTTATACATATATACAGCGACAATGAGAGTCTGGAGCCCACTCGTGGCTCCCCGGTGCGCATCCAAGAGGAAGAAGGTCCCGATAAAACTTCTTCCCTTGAGCCAGAGATTCAAGACAAGGAGGTCTCACAAAAGGAAACAGGAGCAGAAGGTGACCTTGACACAAGAGAATCCGACGAATGGGAAACAGAAGCAGGTCCGAGTGACGAACCTCCACAAAAGTAAATCGGAAGTCCTACAGCCGACGAGAAAGTAAGTAATGATTCTATACCCGACACCTCTATTCTACCCAATATTCGAATCCCCGACGAGCAACAAGTAGAGGTCAGATCTACAAGGAAAAGTCAGGAAGTTCGAGAGCCCACTCTTGAACAAATATACACCGCTGGGAGCCTGGGAAACATCCTCACATGGGGTGATCAGCAGATATCAGAGCCAGTAGACAAGGTAGAGGACATCTATTTAATCGCATATGATCAAAAGAGAAAGGCCATCGTTCAAAGGACTACAAAGAAGAGAAGGATCACCTTGGATCACTCCATCTTAGTTACCATAGAGGAAAACTTAATCAACACAGCAGACGCTCACACGTCTGAACTGATCAGCATGGGAAAATCCCTCTCTGATGCCACCCAGGATAGAGCTAGGAGGGATGAAAAGGAATTAGCCTCCACTCTAAAGGAGCTCGATCACTTGCACCATCTGGTCGAGTACTATAAGAGAGCTATGTAGACTATTGTGTACCTGAAAGGTGAGTTCAACGGAGTTTACAATGAGTTCAAGAAGGAAAGGCACCTGTTAACCAAGAACATAGTCGAGTTCCAAGAGGACACTCTCATGGCACTCATGATATGCAAGGAGATGGAGCGATGGCATGAAAAGGCACATCAAGTGGTAGAGAGACTCGAATATATTGAGGTTGTCCAACAATGTCGAAAAAGGAAAGACATGGCATTCGGATACTAGGAAAAAGTAGTCTTGACTGCATGAAGAGATCTGTCGAGTACTGGGCTAAGATGTCTCGGGATACACAACAAGAAATCCAAGAGCAATGGGCCAAGTACCAGAAACAATGGGGTGAAATTAATAAAGTAATGAAGGATGTCGGTCTTTCTGATTTCAGAACCCCCGATGAATTTTTCAACCTGAGCGATGTGTTCAAGACGCATATCGAACAAGACTCTCTATGGGCCGAAGAATTCACAAAGATAACCGATTCAAGGCCAGGGCAAGTGCAACAATTCGTGGAACACCCGATCAGAGTTCGAACCATGGTGAAACAGTTGAACGCCAATTTGGTAAAGTATTGAGCGCATGCAGTAGATATCAGAGGAGCATATGCAGCCCCAATGGAACAACACATATTCCCATGGGCTCAAACCTGTGAAGATTTGTTATTCAGTTGGTCTGAATACGAAAGAATTCATCCTTTTCAATAAATATCTCGAGTGGACTGTTAAAGAAACTGTTGGATGATCACGCCACGTGGCGATTTTTGTTTGGCTCAAACTGTACTTAGTCGTTAATTTCAGTTGAATTTTATGTTATAAATAAGGAAATCGATCAATTAGTTAGGGTCGATGGTTGTTGTAAGAACTCTTTTTTTTTGCTGTAAAGAATTATTTTGAGACTGCTATGAATTTAGAAGTCCTTCTGGACCAAAGAAAAACTATTTCCATCATATGCAATGTGATTGGACTTGGAGAAGAACTACTTCCTATCTTGTTTCATGAATGATGCAGTAATGATTAAGAGTGATTAATTATGTTGTAAAGTTATCTGGTGCAATGTCTTAATGTTCTTTGCTTTCGTGATGGAGATAAATCATTGTATTGTTATGTGATTCATGGTTATGGTAGATGAATTATTTTTCTTGCCATTATCTTATTACATATGTGCTTTCTTTATGATAGTTAGTTTCTCAGACAGTAATTGGATTTTCATTTGGTTAATGTATTAGTACTAGGCCCTTTGGCATAAAATCATTGTATGCATGTTTGAGTAGCGGGTTATCCCAAGATCAGCCTCTTCCCGGTAGTTAAAAATCAATCATGTTACTAGTCAAGTTGGTTTATACTATCTTGCATCTCTCATACCAGCCCCACCCAAGAGAAGATACAGAAAAGAACAGTCCTAACTGAAGGAAGAGCCTTCACAAGAAAACACAAAACCCATCGATAAATTAGCCGGATCAAAAGATATGGAGAACCATTCCATCTTAAACGTTGCAGAGTCTAATTGGGCCTCAGTGGCGGGTTTGGTTCCTACTATTGAGTCAGGGGATTTAAGCCCCATCAACAGAATTGGCACTAGAAGGAGGGCCTAAGAATGAATGTCTGAAAACATATTTCGCTTAGCATTTCAAACAACCTAAAGATTCGCAATGGCCCACATGCATGGCTAGTCCCTCACAAGACAACCCACACACACTGAGCATTCCCAAAATGGATAACTCAGCCCAGCTAGACGAAGAAATGTTTCACCCTGAAATGCCTTACGCCCTTCCTCGCAAGGAAGTGAATCAATTATGAAAAATCACTAGAGCCTACACCCGGAAAATCAACGCGTTGTCCTTATCTCCCACCCTCCCTCAAAGAAAACAACAAAGTAGACCTGTGATCAGCACCCCCGATGAAGTTTTCGTACATTCTATAGAATACCTAATAGATTTTGTGGTTACCAAAATCCAAGAACATCTTAATTTGATACCTGAAACGTCAGTCGGTGACCTCTCTGAACCTAACGACTTTTTGGAAGAAGAGGAGTTCGACTCAAGTTTGGAAGATATGGAAGGAAATAACAACCATGAGGAGGAAAGGGAAATCCTGCAAGAAAAAAACCAGCCTTGGCTGGCCATATACGCCATGGTCGTCCCTGGGAAAGTACATAACCTTCCGCGGCACCCGGAGAAGCTGCTCCCTAAATACGACCCCGAAACCTTAGGTTTACCTAAAGATCATATCAAGAAGTTCATACTCGCGATAAGGCTTATGAATTTTCAACATGAAGATGTAGTTTGTAGGCTCTTTCCCTACACATTTGAGAACTCATCTTCCACATGGTATTTTAATCTATTGGTAGCATCCATAACCAACTGGACGAAGTTCCAGAAGGAATTTTTAGATAAATTTGTGGAGGACAATACCATGAGAGCTATGATGGATGAGTTGTTCGCAACCACCATGAGCCCGGAAGAGAGGGTCAAATATTTCAATCAAATATTCACAACCATCTTAAACAAATTCCAACCTGCAGTGAAACCAACTCAAGAGTTGCAAATCGAGGTTTATGCCAACACGCTTTCGTCCTCTATTTCTATGTTCGTAAAAAGGGCCGCTAAGAAAAATCTTGTAGAAAACTTTGAAGATGCCAAGATCATAGAATTCCATATGAAAGGATGTAAAGAAGGCCAAACCACTTTGATCAAAAGAGAAACCCAACCCCCTTCTAGGAGAGGACTCCTTTTAACCATATTGTCGGGGAAACCGGTCGAACAAAATCCTGACAAGGGTAATGGAGATATAGAATATCTATAGCGCATGGTTAAGAAATTATCAAATGAGATCATATACATGAAGAGAAGCGCAGGGGAGGGAAACCAAAGCCAAAATCCCTGCAAGCCTTTCTTTAAAAGAAACCAGCCTTTCAAGGCAATTGAAACTCCCCTAGCCAATTTAAACATTGACTTAGGGAATGTTGCGTCTAATTCTTTTTGTACTTATCACCAGGAGAACCAATCTGAAAGAGAATGACCTCAATGGGTCCACGCCATGAATTTAATGGCCAATCGTTTTCTCGACAAATCTCCCTGACTGAACATTCAACCAGTTTGGCCATAAATATTGTTGATCAGGAAGAATTTGACCCACCATGAGACACAACCCTCCTGATATGGGATCCTGACATGATCATGCCTTTGGATGATCTGTCTGAGTCTCGTGAACGACCAGCGGAAGTTGTGGTGATACAGATGCGTAGTAAGGGTCCGCCTGGGTCGAAAGATATCGACGTCACCCAAGTCTTGAAGAGTAAGGAAACTCCCGATCACCCGAAAACGCCTTTCACCGTCGGCAAGAAACCTATAAGAATTCATACCCGAGAATTGCCCAAACTAGGTTATAACGTGGTTGAATATTTGAAAAGGTTAAGGGACAATATATCTATTATGGAGATGTGTAATATTCCCCAGCAGAAATAATTTATGTTGCAGGCTCTGAGCTCCGTAGAAAACCCGATGGAAACAATGACCTGGAAAGAAATATGTCTTCCACCAATCCAGTGAGAAAACCGACTGTGAACACCTGTTCGGGAGACAGGAGGGAAAATCCCTTTGTCCCACCTTTCCTCTTGAAGTTCAAATTCTTCAATAGGAACCTTCACAATTGTCTAGTATATTCCAAGGCATCTTCTAATGTCATGCCCTTGGTCGTCTGTAATAAATTAGGTGTTTTCCCTCTCAAAAGTGATAAGCATGTCATACAACTGGACAAAACCCAAGTCAAGGTCATGGGAGAACTCAAAGATGCGATGATCAGGATAGCCAAACATCCTAATTTTGTGCAGGTGATTGACATCATCGTGGTGGATATCCCTGAGGCATATGGGCTATTGTTAAGCCGAGATTGGTTTGAAAAGCTAAACGGATATTTCAGCACAGGTTGGGTGCACCTTTGGCTACCGCTAAAGGGATACAAGAACATGATCAGAATCGATAGGGAGAGATATATGAAGTATACGGTCACTGATCTAGAAACCCCAAATGAACCGACCTCTATCGATTTCCCCATATTGGGCAATTATTCTTGCGATTCTCACTTTGGGAACTTTTCTCCTCTCCTGTCCAAAGTTTCACTTACCCAAAACTCCGAGATGACTTTTCAAGAGGAATCGTTGATACCGACAGAAGATTTTATCTTTTGTCAAAACCCCGCGCTAGGACGTGCGGGAGAAAAGATCGGGAAACAAAACATTAATGATGGTAGAGAAAGGAATGATTATCGTTCACAAATTTGGACCCTCTATTTTGATGGATCCAAATCACAAGAAGGGTCAAGAATAGGGTGCATCCTCCACGACCATAAAGGTAAAAATCATTTCCTGTCATGTAGACTAGAATTTGAATGTACCAACAATATTGTTGAATATGAAGCTCTAGTACAAGGGTTAAAGAAAGCCATAGATCTGGATGTCAAAGAATTGAAAGTTTTCGGAGACTCTGAAATTATTTTTAGGCAAGTAAGGAATACTATACATTGCAATTCGCCTCATCTTCAGAACTACCAGCACGAGGTGCATAGGCTAATAGAATGCTTTGAGGCTTTCAATATCACAGCAATTCCCAGAGCAAAGAATATTCTTTCCGACTCCTTGGCCACAGCTACTTCTAGACTGTCGCCTTTAGAAGATTATGAAGCCTCCTGATTCACTGTAGAGATTCTCTACAAACCGTCAGTACCTAATAACATTTCTAATTGGAAAGTCTTTGAGGGAGATGAACAGATCATAAGCTTCTTAACCAACTGAGACAATTTCAAATATCTCTCTATTGACGATGAAGAGTACCAAGAGAACTCAACAGAAACTGATCCTCAGCCAGAATAACATATGGATAAATCAAAGGCTCACACAATCCCGAAGGGGATAGCTAGTTTAGAGAACCTATTTGATCTAAAGGAACGATTCAAAGGCCCAAAAAATGCAAATACTGGTAGCTCTTGTCCTCTCCATGAAACTGTGAATATTGGAACCCCAGAGAACCCAAAGCATGTGAATCTTGGTAAAACTATATCTAAGGAAGAGAGGAGAGCCTAACTTATATTATTTAGACAATATCAGGATGTTTTCGTGTGGTCCTATAAGGATTTGAAAACATATGATACCTGCATTATTCAACACACCATCCCATTGAAACATGAGGTGAAACATTTTCAACAAAAGCTCTGAAAGTATCACCCATCCCTAGAACCTCTCATGTATCAAGAATTAAGGAAGCTTCTAGATGCGAAAATAATTTTCCACGTTAGGCATTCCACCTGGGTAGAAAATAGTGTTCTATTGAGGAAAAAGTCGGGAGATATCCGACTATGAGTAGACTTTTGGAACCTCAACAAGGCTTCAGAAAAATACAATTACCCCGTCCCTCCGATGGAACAACTCCTGCAGACCATGTCAGGCTCAAGGATTTTCTCTCTACTAGACGGTTTCTCAGGCTACAATCAAGTGTTGGTTTCAAAGGAAGACCATTTAAAAACCACCTCCAAAACCAAATGGGGAACCTTCGCTTATAAACGCATGCCTTTCAGGTTAATCAACGCAGGAGCGACCTTCCAAAGGGACATGGACATGGATTTTAGGGGACTTATTAATAAGTGTGTGGTGGAGTATTTAGACGACGTAACAGTGTATTCGAAGAATAGAGAAGAGCACATCCAAAACTTAACTCAGATGTTTGAGAGATGCAGAAAATATGGTATATCACTACACCCTAAGAAAACTATCTTCAGTGTCAAGGAAGGTAAGTTGTTAGGTCATATTATATCTCAAGCAGGGATTTGCATAGACCCAGAAAGGATTAAGGCCATAGATCAACTCTCGCTACCCCATAACAAGAAATATATGCAGTCCTTTTTCAGGCAAATCAATTTTGTGAGGAAATTCACTCTGGATTTTGCCGAAATCATCAAAAACTTACAAAAGATGATTTGCAAGGATGCTGAATTTAAGTGGGATGATGAGCGAAAAGACGCTTTCAACAATATCAAAGTTTTCATATCCCGGGCACCGGTGTTGCGAAGTCCTGATTTCAATAGAGACTTTTCCCTTTATACTTTCACCTCCGACCAATTGCTAGTTGTGGTTTTGACTCAGAAGGACGATGACAAAAATGAAGCCCTAGTGTCATTTATGAGTACAAATCTTCAAGCAGTTGAGCTCAATTACCCTGCCATAGACAAGAATGCCTACGCAGTCTATAAGGTAGTAAACAATTTCAGGTCTTACATCCTCAAGAATCACACTAAGGTGATTGTGCCACACCCTGTGGTCCGATCCATGTTTACCCAACAAGAAATGGGAGAAAGAAAAGGGAACTGGATGGCAGTAGTCCATGAGTTTGATCTAAATATAAAACCTACCAAACTGGTAAAGGGACAAGGTTTGTGCAAGCTCACAGTCGAAGCCCATGATCGATCAATTGAAGATTCTAGATGGGAAAACGAAATAGCACTATGGTGTGGTGAAGTAGCATACATCTCCCCAGGACAAGGCTCCTGGTACAAGGATTTAACTTATCTTCTACATCATGGGACTTTTCTTGAGAACCTCAACCTTAGGGAAAGGAGATCCCTAAGATTAAAATTTGCACAGTATCGCCTTATAAATACGATGCTCTTCCGGAACAACTATGATGGGGTACTATTGATATGTCTCGAACAAGAAGATGATGACAAAGTGTTAAAGGAACTCCATGACGGCCCCGCTGGAGGACATTTCGTGGGAAACACCACCACTCATAAGATTCTGAGAGCATGTTATTACTGGCCCACCTTGTTCAAGGACGCTCATACCTATGCTAGGAACTGTAAGACTTATCAAATAAGTGCTGGAAAGGAGAAAAGGGTAGCAGTCCCACTTCAACCTATGACTGTTTCTAGGCCTTTTGAACAGTGGGGGTTGGATATCATAAGAGAAATTACGCCTAGCTCTGCAAAACTCCACAAGTACATTCTTATTGCCACCGACTATTTCACAAAATGGGTAGAGGCCATTCCTCTGACTCATGTGAATGAGAAGGTAGTAATCCAATTTATAGAACAGTATCTGATCACAAGGTTTGGTGTCCCCTTTGTTCTGGTCTTTGATAATGCAACTTACTTCTCTTCTACCCTATTAACAAAGTTTTCACTAGACAAAGGAATCATAATCAAGTACTCTGCAAATTACTACCCTTGGGGAAATGGTGTGGTGGAATCAACTAATAAGAACCTGGTAAGGATACTAAATAAGACGATTAAAGATAACCAAAGAAATTGGCATAACCAACTGCATAATGCCCTATGGGACGATAGGGTCACACCCAAAGAAGCTATAGGGAATTCCCCATACTTTCTACTCTATGGACAAGAAGTCATCCTCCCAAATGGGCTCTATCTTCCATCTCTTCAATTGGCCCAAGATTCCAACGAGGAACCATCGTCGGCCATGCAACAAAGAATCAACACTCTGCTCATGCTGGAAGAAGAGAGAGAAAAGGCTAAGTCAAAATTCTTATCTCACCAACAGATAGTGAAAAGATGGTTCGATAAGCATAAAGCTAAAGAGAAGAATTTTGAAGTAGGAGACTTGGTCCTGAAATGGGACAGAGCGAATGAACCAAAGGGAAAACATTCTAAATTTTAGAACCTGTGGCTTGGACCTTTCCAGGTGGTCGAGAAGATCGGGGTAGGCACTTACTATCTGTAGAATCTGAGGGGGGAACCTGATTCTCTACCATTGAACGGAAAATCCCTAAAAAAATACTTTAAATAATAAAATACATAAATATATATATAATAATAGCCTCAGTTAATATGAATAAAAGAAATTTCAGAGATATCTACTTTGTGGTTTGGTAACACCTCAAGGGAAATGAGGTGGAAACATATATTCTGCGTTCACCGAGTGAATCGCCATTTTTTGAGCACTCAACACACCCTAAAAAAATATATGACCATTTTCTTTTTTGGGTACCACTCGATCTTTTGCATTGATTGTTTTCACATCAGTATGAAATTGATACCTTCACTTATATTATATGTTTCATAATTGAATTAATTAAAGATTACTTGAACATACAACAAAGAGTCATCTTAACTCTAAAAGGGACTTAACAACCACTCAAGGAACCGACTACCCAAAATTTTCCCCGACTCTCTTAAGAAGTTCAGCATCGGTAAAAGTTAAAGGTGGCGAAAACCGTTTGAGAAGTCAAAGTAGCCAACTGCCGACCTTTATCAGCATCGGCCGATGAAATCTTTTCTTTTCTGTGAATAAGCCTCGGCAGGGATTCTGTCGAAGACCAATCCATTCGGCTTCGGCAGATAAATATAATAGTAGGCGTCGTGCAAAAAAGAGGAATGAGACCGCCAACGCCCAAAACGTTTTTTAGTGATGAAGGCTCATGAAGATGAGGACCCGTCGAAAATATGTGTACCTAAACTTTCCCCGACCACCAACCCCGATATCATTGGCGTCGGAAGTTTTATCAAGAGGATATCAATATAAGTATACACTCAGATAGTAGTTGATCCCTGATTTATACGCCAGAGTGATGTGACGTGACGAGATGTTTAAACCCCTAAATCTGTCAGGTATGCCACATTCAAATCTAGTATTTAATTCATGGGTCGCACATTAGTTACTAATTTTTGCGTGGATCAAAAGGGAATTGTTAAACCCGTCGATACAATGCATCTTCCTCTGTCCCTCCGTCGTCGACCAGTTAAGATTTATCTGTAGAAATCCAATAGTAGTTTATTTTGAATCTACATTCATTACTCGTATTAACTAATTGATATGACCGGTAGCACCTCTCCAGTTATATCTTGTTCGAGTCATTGTGTATGATCCTATTCTGCACAGCAAGAAATTCAGAACAAATAGAAGAGTGAAGCTAGTAGGTCGGAGGAAACATCCAAAGTTCAATGAGTATTAAACAATTATCTTAGTAAGCATTACAGGTACGTATCCGCGAATGGTGTTCTTACATTCCATTTTATATATCCTCACCCAACGCTACTCTGTATACGTGTTTAAAGGGAATTTTTTTTTAATTGCAAGGGACAATGCCTCCGAATAATCCCTCCACCAAGAAATAATCGAGAGCCCCAAAACTGCAAGAATTAGAAGTAGGACAAAGCTCCTCCCTAGCAGTTGAAAGACAATTAGAGTTTGCTTCCAAGCCGATTTTCTTCATTAAGATGATCACCAAGGAGCCCTTTGTCCAGGCCCCAGCTTTCGGAGACACATAGGCAAGTATCAAAGTGAAGACAGCTTTTCCTCGCTAGGAAGAAGTGTTCAAGAAGATCAAGAAAGAAGAACCCCTCAAATACACCCCGCACAATGACCCTGATACAAGAAAGCTCGATGACGAGGTCCTCCCAAATATTTGCAAGGATTCTCTGCACATGGTGGCAAACCGGTCTCCAGTATTTCCTTGCATTGAGCTCCTAAAGTGGCTTATTGACCACACTAATGCATAAAAATGTTTGATTAACGATGATAAAAATGAATGCATCATGGTCTTCCTGCCATCAGAGGTTCAGAGTTACTACAAGCTCAAGGATTCCAAGCTAAAGTTGAGCACTAATTTCATTTTGAGCTTCTATGCATCTCACGATACTAGCAAAATCATGGCATCATGGTGGAGAGAAGACAAAAAATTCTCGAACTAGACTGTCGATGGTACCCGACGGTCAATCTTAGAGAACCATACATATATCTCATGGCTTTACTTTGCAGGTTGCATGGGGAGAAATATTTCTCTCGATTCTCAGAGGCTCGGATGCCTCTAGCTTTTAAAATTGTCATTTCAGGCACGGGCTTCAATTGGGGTGCCATCATCTCCAAACAGCTGAGCACCTGCATATGTAAAGCTCATGTGTGAAAGGAAGGAGATACTCCCACCTTCTACATGGCTTCGTATTTGTTAGACATCGTCTACGCCAGGAAGGATTTCTCTGGGATGAACCTGAATTTGTACTCTTTGAAGCTCCTGGTCCATGTATATTTTAGCATCTTATGGGAAAACAGGTACAAAAACTCCTATGTTGTTATCTACAATCAGTTTATTGCACACATCTATTTCTTGTTATTCAGGAAAGAATTCCCTAGGCTATCAGATGAGGCAAAGAAGGTTATAGCCAAAGTTGGTCACTGGTATTTAGATGAGAAAGAAACTTACATCAGGGTTTTTGGTGCCACAAGGGCACCCCACTTATTACCCATTTATGTTCCCGACCGACTAGTGTTAGGGGAGACCTGTTATCAGACCATCCTGCAAGGATATAATGCAACTTTAGTGAAATACAAGAAGTGGGCCTTCATACCGTATGGGTTTCATATTGGCTTCTGCATGGTCAAAGACACCGTGCATGCTAAGAAACTCAGGCTAGGTCAATTAGAATTTTGATTCCAAAATGGTTGATTTTGCAAGCATGACCCCAAGGGACTGGTCTTGCAACATGTATCACAGGTATCATCATGTTGGCCCTATGCACCGAAAACACTCAAGATTGGGATGAAGTGGCATCAAGAAGGGTTGATCCTCGAACGACCAGATTCAAAGCTACGAGTTTGGAAGAACAAGAGACATCTTTGGAGCAGGCATCTCAAGAAATTATCAAGTCACGGGAAGGAACTATAGCACTTGAATCCAGCAAGGAAATAGACGATCCCTGGGAGGGCATCGAGGCGGGGACGGTTTATCATGAATCCACGATACAAATCAGGGATCTCCCTGAAGATCAAGTTGCACAAGAGAGGGGTGCGCTTTTATATCATCAAACCCAACTACTAATGAAGCAAATGCAGGATGACCCATACCTTATCATAACACCTGTGATTTCAACTACAATCCAAAGCATCTCGACATAGTCAAGCGATCCTGGTTCCATATTTCCCAATAATACCAATGGGTTAGGAAACCCTGAATCCACAACATCGTTGATCAATCCCTTGGAAGGAGGGACAAATCAACCAGAGACAGGTCAGGTGTTGATAGAAACACAAGCACCCAATCCCTTGAGAACACTTATACATATATACAACGATGACAAGATTTTGGAGCCCGCTCGCGGCTCCCCGGTGCGCATCCAAGAGGAAGTAGGTCCCGAGAAAACCTCTTCCTCTAAGCCAAATGTTCAAGACAAGGAGGTCTCACAAAAGGAAACAGGGGCCGAAGGTGACCTCGACACAAGAGAGTCCACCAAATGGGAAACAGAAGCATGTTCGAGTGATGAACCTCCACAAAAAGATATTGGCAATCCTACGGCCGAAGAGAAAGTAAGTAACGAGTCTATACCTGACGCCTCTATTCTACCCAATATTTGAATCCCTAACGAGCGACAAGTAGAGGTCAGATCTACAAGGTAAAGCAAGGAAGTTCAAGAGCCCACTCTTGAACAAATATACACCGTTGGGAGCCTGGAAAACAACCTCACATGGGACGATCAGTAGATACCAAAGCCGATAGACGAGATAGCGGCCAACTATGCGATCTCACATGATCAAAAGAGAAAGGCCATCGTTCAAAGGACTGCAAACAAGAGAAGGATCAGCTTGGATCACTCCATCTTAGTTACCACAGAGGAAAAATTAATCAACACAGTAGACACTCGCATGTCTGAACTGATCGGCATGGGAAAATCCCTCTCTGATGTCGTCCAGGATAGATCCAGAAGGGATGAAAAGGAATTATCCACCACCCTAAAGGATCTCGAGCACTTGCGCCATCTGGCCGAGTACTACAGGGGCACTACACAAACCGCTATGTACATGAAATGTGAGTCCAATGGAGTTTAAAACGAGTTCAGTAAGGAAAGGAACGTGTTAACAATGAACATAGTCGAGTTCCAAGAGAACACTCTCATGGCACTCGCGATGTGCAAGGAGATGGATTGATGGCATGAAAAGTCACAGAAAGAGGTAGAGAGACTCGAATATATTGAGGCAGTCCAACAAGGTAGAGAAAAAGAAAGACATGGAATTTGGATTGTAGGAAAAAGTAGTATCAACTGCATGAAGAGATCTGTCGAGTATTGGGCTAAGATGTCCCAGGACCCACATCGAGAAATCCAAGAGAAATGGGCCAAGTTCCAGAAACACTAGGGTAAAATTAATAAAGTAATGAAGGATGTCAGTCTCCCCAAGTTCAGCACCCCCAATGAATTTTTCAACATGAGTGATGTGTTCAAGACGCATATTGAACAAGACTCACTATGGGCCGAAGAATGCACAAAGATAACCAATGCAAGACCAGGGAAAGTGCAACAATTTGCAGAACACCCGATCAGAGATTGAACCATGTTGCAAAAGACAGGGATGCGTCTCTCAAGGCTGGGAGCAGGCTTTAGTTGAAAGCCATGGATTATGTACAACTAAATTTGATATAGACATCTAAAACAACAAGAGCAAATAAATATGTGTGGTGCATAAGTGTGGTTACTGAATGTTGCCACATTTTGTTGCTCCACAAATTAGCAGCATCCACAAACTCTTTGGATGGAGTTCTATGTGGGGGAAGGCTTTAGTTGAAATGTTGCCACATTTTGTTGCTCCACAAATTAGCAGCATCCACAAACTCTTTGGATGGAGTCTATGTGGGAGAAGGCTTTAGTTGAAAGCCATGGATTATATACAACTAAATTTGATATAGACATAAAATAACAAGAGCAAATAATATGTGTGGTGCATAAGTGTGGTTAGTAAATGTTGCCATGCTCCACAAATTGGCAGCATCCACAAACTCTTTGGATGGAGTTGCAAGTCTGGCAGTCCACAAATGCTCATTTTAATAAGGGCTAAAATGATCTTAAAGAATGGTTTCTAGCAGTCGGTTGGCCTTTAGCTAGTTTTTACTTTTGGTAATCTAATCACGTTGCATATGATCTCTCAAATAAAAAAAATGTTCGCATCCTCTGGTATCTTTGAAATTTGTCTGTGCTTACAAAGAAATACAAATAGTAATTTCAGATAGAAGTGTATAGAAATGCTTCGTGGTAAGTTGAACTTCATGCTTTTATGAGGCCACTTTATTTCATCTTTGTCAAAGACCTAGAGATAATGGGAAAACTTACAAGGATGCCGCCGTAATCACAAACATCAAAGAATTGCAATCAATGCATGTATCTTTTTTCAAACTTCTTTTTGCAATGCATGATATCTTTTTTCAAACATCTTTTTGCAATGCAACTATATTATATTACACAAATATAAGAAGTACCGAGGAAACAATCTCAACTCATACGCTACAATAAAGGCAAAGAGTTCAAAACAGTTATTCCGATCCGTGAGTTGCTTCCTTTCGAAAAACAGAGACTTGAACTGAAACAAGGATAACTCCTTCATCCCTGAAACTTTCTTTACAAAATTAGAATCCCTAAAATACATTATCGCATCTTTTTTCCCAAAACACATTGAAACAGACCACCCTGACATAGTTCTTCAGATCCAAATCAGTTGCAACCTTCTGAAAAACAGGAGACTTGACCCGAAACAAGGATAAGTCCTTAGTCCCCGAAACTATCTTTACAAGATTGGAAACCCTAAATTACATTATTGCATCTCATTTTACAAATCACTTTCAAAGAGACGACCCTGACATTGTGTCAAACTTGCAATAACAAATGCCAAACTATGCCTAAAACACTAACGTGTAAATGAAAATGTCAAGAAGTGACTGCAACATGATGCATCACAAATAGAAAGATTGGGGCAATCAAGTTCGAAGACTTTATATTGCTTTCAGGAAAAAAGAATTAACATAACACTCAAATTGTCTTCAACATTTTACAACTGATGAAACACAACTATAAGCACTGATGTAAACATGGTTTTTTCAGCATGTACATTAAAAGCTTATGCAGTACTGATGTGGATTGAAAAAGTACTCCAGAACTAGAGGATGACAAACTTCATTTAGTAATAAGGCTATTAGCAATAGCATAGGGCTGAACATTAAGATGACCAGAAAAGGAACAAACGTCCAGCAAGGGAAGGCAATCAATATATATTAATATCATTTTGATATTTATGGGATGTCACCAAATTTTATGCCAAAAACTGTACCTTCATAGAGAACACACCTCACATTGACAGTGGCCCCACATGATCTCAAACATTTTATTCTGGACTTTTCTTATTCAAACACTCGGCAATCGCCTCTAGACAATGTCGACAAATGATCCAATGCATAAAACTATATATCAGTTATTAATAAATGAAGCCATCTATTTACCATCTAAGCCTTCATTTCTCGTGTTATTGGAATAGAAAATACATCCCTTTGATCGAAATAGATATCAAATCAAATGGATTACTGGTCTTGAGAAATGAAGAAATGCTTCTGGAACAAAAATTTTACATTTCTCGTTTGATTTTCTCAGCAAAAAGGAGTGAAACAAAAAAGAAATAGATGAGTGAACAAAATTATGGGTTCTGCTTTCCTTCCAAAGGCATTTCAAGAAATGACCTAATTGAATGTAAATGAGACCAGGTCTCAACGTCTCATCCACTTCAAACTCCACTTGACACTTCACTAAATAGTAGATATGCCTCCTACGAAGCTCTTGGACTCGGAGGCACTGCCTTCTGTTTCATAGAACAATATGTGATTGAAACTTTAGTATCAAGCCTTCAGGGAATTCTAATTTAGTATAAGAAAACATGACACAGGAGAAGAAGCACTTACTCTTTTTTCTTCTTCCAACTGTGCCTTGATGAAAGAGTAGATAGCAACACCAGCAATAGCAATGCTTGTTCCAATAGCAGTTTGAGTTGAAATCCTATTACCTGCAGTCCGAGAAAAATTCCCACCATTAGTACCAAGTTCCAGAACCTTGATCTGATATAGTCTCTAAGATAATTCCAATTTGTATTTCTGAAAAGCTGAGACACTGAAAGCCTCATAAAACCTGTTCATGCTTGAGAAAAGGGTGCTACGAAATTTTAAAGACAAAAGTACATACCAAACACAATAATTGAGAAACCAATAACAAACACCCGCTTCAAGACATTGCCAACAGCATGGGTGAGTGGTGCAACCCGCTCCAAGGTATTGGTGGCTAGCTGCAAACAGCATAAGAAAGATGGATGAAACTATCAGTAAACATTATGTCTTTAGCAAAG
The DNA here is from genome assembly GCA_009831015.1 of Picea engelmannii. Classification (NCBI taxonomy): domain Eukaryota; kingdom Viridiplantae; phylum Streptophyta; class Pinopsida; order Pinales; family Pinaceae; genus Picea; species Picea engelmannii. The sequence continues at coordinate 64,157 of ML817200.1, read as the reverse complement.
AACATTTTTTACCTGTTCAATAGGACCATGAATACTAGAGAAATACCTGGTTATACAGGTGATAGAACATTCCAACCCAGAAAAGGTCAGAAAGGAATTTGACCAGCCCAACTTTAGCAATCGCATCCGCAAAACCAGACTGCATCAGTTTAGGGCCTTCAATCTACAGACACAAGAAATGGTACTTTTATATTAGTTCTATGACATACATGATGGAATTTGGTGCATCACTAATCACAACAGTTGGAAGGATTTTGTAGCACATAAAAATGCATAAAGTCCATACACAATCACTTTGAAGATTGGACATAACAATGCAATTGACTGCAAGTGAAGACCATGAAACTTACAATAATTGCCGGGGGAAGGCAGAAGAACAACGCAATAATTGAAATGTAAGCATACACATTTGTGCTGTCCATGCCAGTCTGTAGATAGAATAACAAAAATATGAGATGGTTCTGAATCTAACACAAAATAAAGGAAGCTGAAAGGGAAATAGGAGTTCTTTACATCTCAGAAGTGAGTAAATTTCACAGATAAATTAAATTAGCCAAAAGATATCTCAGAAGTAAACCCAAAAATTCCCTACCATAGCTTTCTTCGAGTATATACTTCTGTAGGTAAAAGCAATATTTGAAATCATTGCACTGATGAAACCAGTCCAATTGAAAGATAGCTCAGTCAATGAGGCCATGGACACACCTGTGTTAAAAACAGAAAGCATTACAAGTCTATGACACAATTCTATATGAAAGTTATTTATGGACTGCATATGCACTAGAAAAGCCTTCAGGTTCAATAACAAAATTCCCTACACAACCACAAAACCAGAATAGCCAGGGTGTAGATTTGATATTTACCAAGTACAACTGGGGCAAGAGATAACCATAGAGTGAAAGGGATCTGTTGTCCAAGAACAAACTGAGAGGCAGAAGCGTTGAAGAAAGGCTCCAGAGCTAAAAATACCAACAATTAGTCACAAGTGTAATGGGCATAAGATAATAAGAAAAACATATTTTGGATCCAGCAAATTCTCATAAATAAAACAAAGAAAAATTCTCTGCAGATTTACAATGACATGCTATATGGAGAAAAATTTTAAAACAACCATTGTGTAACAAGATTACTGGGCATAACACACTAGAACAGAAAGAATAGAAAAGAAAACTTTTGGCAGAAAATAGATGTCACCAACAAATTTCCATTTAGTGACATACATGTGCCTTTATGAAAATAATGTGTCCAACATTCTGAAAGTGTAGCATATTAATTGTTATGACTAGCTACATACAAATTCGGCCTTGCCCTGAAAGTGTAGTATCACACAAATGAATTATTGGTCACGACATGAAAATTTTAACTGTTCAAGAGTATAGATGTTGTAGATAATTCGCTTGAGGACATCAGGTTTATATGAATGTGTAATATAATAAGAATTATAAATGAGTACAGGCCAATAAAGGCAATAACATAATCAGTGATGCCTTCCATTACTGCAATGAAAGTCAAGCTACAACTGTCTACCATTACAGATCCATCTAGTTCAACATAGATCTAAATGGTTCGTGGACGCCGCAGTAGAATGCAGATAATCCTAGAAAACTCCAAGATCTGTCTATACAGGGATCAGTACAGATGAGGAACTTTACCTTTAATAGTGTGTGTGAAAGAAACTGCAACAGTTGCAAAAGAAACATTTGTCATCACATGGCCCAAAGCATGACAAATAGCTACTGGTGTGAGCAACAGCAAGAGCTCCTTGTCAATTGGCTAGTGACGCATCAACGGAACATAACGTCAATAGTAATATATTGCCGAAAACCACATACATGTGTTTCCAGTACATGTAAAAAAGCCCACCAGTTAAATAAAACAAGAGCTCGAATGTCAAAAAAACAAAATACGGTAACTCACTGCACGTTTTGGCAAACCAAGGCTCCAAGAAACAAGGCAATATGCCACGCCAACTACTAGATGTATGACGGACACAAAACTGCAAAAGATGGATTCCAAATAATATACAAGTTAAGAATCTGCTCTCTGTAATAACTTTATGCAGACCCCTTGGAGTCCAGGCATACATTGCTATCACAACATTCTCATCAAAAGATTTATAATGTCACAAAATATCAATGTGAATCAGCAGGCCAGGTTTTGACTTATGAAATTGCGTTTGGCAAAAATATACACTTGAAATCTAACAAATATTGTAAATAACTCACCCGAGTGAAATATGAAATATGCAGAATGGAACTTTCTTCAAATAGTCGAATAAAGGCAGAGAAAACTTACTAGGGATAAGGGAAGTAGTTATAAATCTTCTTGTTCAAAATATTGAAAATAACATTCAACAGATACCTGCAAAAGCACAAATCGTATGAGATCAAGTAAGCACATAGTGTTCAACTTTCAATTGAAACATCATCTCCAAAAAGTAACATGATAGTCACTTGAAGTAGAGCATAAGTCGTGACAAGAGGATATAATATCAAATAATGACATTTTACAAAATTGCAATTCTGAATTAATAATTTCATGCCAAACATCTAATGCCATTGACTACCAGGGCATTTGCATTGTTAGGACTGTTTTAAACAGATCCTATATTAAAATTGATTAAAATAGACGAACCAACTTTAAAATCATTAAAGCGGATTGTGAGATTATAATAAGAATTTAAAAAAAACAAAGAGTGGGTTAAATTTAGTTCGACTTAATTTGAAAAAACTTCTTCAAGGAATCTTGTGTGAAACAGATGATAACTCGATAAATTCTATCTTGACATTAACTAGCAGGTCCAACGGGGGCATTGGTTCACTTTGAGGTTGACAGAGTGTTAAGCCATCCACCAGTGTTGCATTCTGGCTGTTCTCTTCCCCACCTGTCTAGCGTGTCTGTGTTTCCAAGGAAAACCTTGCAAGGAAACCCAAGGAATGCTTCTCCACATTCGTGGATGGCATCCCTAGTAAACCTATATGCATAAACTAGTGTGCCTCACAGAATGGGGTTTGAACCGAGTACCTATTGGGACAAAACTAACTAAAACCACTGATTAAGCTAACACCTTGGACTTGTATGTGTGTGTGCATGCACGCAAACCCCAAGGGGTATCCCAGCAAATTCAAATACCACATTGTCCTAACACCAACCCAAGTTCAATTCAAGTTCAATTTCTCTAGTAAGGGTCGACGTGATCAATGACATGCAACGATGGGGATGGAAGTTGACGTCTAGATCTCAGAGGGTGAGGTCATTGTTTCTAAGTTTTCATCCATGGCTATTATGTATGAGCATCAATAAACTATTTACAAACACACTTTCTTCCACCCATTAACTATTCTATCCTCTTTGAATCCAGGTTTCTCTTTGACTCTAGGTTTCTTTTGATCACATTAATAATTCATCATCAATATAGGTAAAGAAAGAATAGCATAATGCAGATCAATGAAGTAACGAATGAGTTAATTTCTCTTTGATTCTTTTAGTTTTTCAGTTTCTTTTGTTGTGGATAAACAGCTGAGAGAGAAAAACACATTTTTGGTTTCTAGTTGGGCATCCAACATTGCACTTGGTTTTCTTCTTTTTGTTTTTTGGTTTCTTTTAGTGTAGATTAACAGCAAAGTGAAAAAAAAAAAAATTGGTTTCTAGCTGCCTTCAGCATTATCACTGTTTCTAATTTTTCAGCATTATCACTATTTCTAATTTTTCAGCCATGGCTATTATGTATGATCATCAATAAGCAATTCACAAATGCACTTTCTTCCAGCCATAAACTATTCTGTCCTCTTTAAATCCAGGTTTCTCTTTGATTCTAGGTTTCTTTTGATCACATTCAAAATTCGTCATCAATACAGATAATGAAAGAAGCAACATGCAGATCAATGCTGTAATGAAAGAATTAATTATAATTATTTTAATTAAGGAAAAGGGGCCAGATAAATTACAGATAATGAAAGAAGCAACATGCAGATCAATGCTGTAATGAAAGAATTAATTATAATTATTTTAATTAAGGAAAAGGGGCCAGATAAATTGCTATAAATCCGAGACATTTCCCAGCTGAATTCTTGTAGATGCCGAGTTTTGCAACACTAATGAATAAAGTAGCATAGATCCAACTTAACCTTGGATCTATAATGGTTCAAGACAGACCAAAAAACTCAAAAATACAAACCCCTAAATGGTTACTAAATAGTATTTGGGGTCTAAAAACATCAAGAATATCCCTTTTGGCACTTAATACCTTTGGAGTTAAGACGGATCTCTCTGCTAGTACATTACATAGACATATATTTTATGTGTATGTATTTTTACACATCACATGTTAAGAGATGTATCGTTCCAAATTCTCCAAAGGTATTTTGAATTTTATATCAGCTTTGCAAACGACTAGGTGAGGCCGAAGTGTAGGACTTGGACAAGGACCCGGCAGTAGAAATCGTTCCAGATGAGGAGTTTTCTTTTCCTTTTTAGCATTTATTTTTTAGGATGGTGAGTTGGTGACTTACCGAACAGAGTTTGACTCGGGAGTACTTGGACGACACACGAGTTTTTAAATTATATTTTTTATGTTTTCTTTGCACGTATATGCAGTCTATAAAGAGGGAAATAAAATCGAAAGTTAAAGAAAAAGAAACAAAGTTCACCATAATGTTTATAAGGGAACTCAGCGTGTCTAGCCATAGTCAAAACACACCTTCAAGATTTTATTGGATAGAAAAAGACATACAACATCAGTATTAATAAATCAAATTGAGATTGGAGAGTAGTATTGTATGATTTACACTTACCACATGAAAAAGAAAAAACCGGTTATCAACCAAGGATATTTGTCCGCAAAACTCTGCGACGGCTTATCTAACCTGGACACATCGATGCTTTATATTTAATTTTACCATTCACCCAATTTATAATTCAAAAACCTAAAATGAAACAGAAATAAACCATAAAATAAATTAATGGATGCTAACCCCGAAGAGATGAAGACTTCGTCTCCTTCAGCATCGGCGGTTCCCGCAGAGCAAACAGTCGAGGGTTCAATCGGCCGGCGCCTCAACGGCAAAGTCGATCCATTTAATCCGATCGGTGATTTTCCAGCAAAAAACTCCGACTGAGGAACCACGGCATGCAACAGGACCGGCCGGGTTTCGAACTCCGATCTCCTTAGAAACCCCAACTTCGGCGAAGAATAAGAAACCCCCACTCTCGTCGGCGCAATGAAGGCCATCGAAAGCCGTGCGGAATCAGGCTTCGGGTTTGAAGAACCGCCGAAATTTTGCCTCACGCAGGGAATACGGAGCGAAGCCATTGCCGTCGCAGATGCCATTGCAGACACCGATCTTCAAACTCAAAGCTTTCCTGAACTATCTGCAGAACAAAACACAAAAAATAATCAGGGCTTTCAGGGGGATTCAGGGATTACAGAACCCTAAACATTGCAGAATCCATTAGTTTTTGGCCCAAAATGAAATCGAAGATCTTGGGTATTCACAATGTCCGTGCGAGGAGCAGGGCTAACCCCAAAAACTAGGACATATACCTTAAGAGCTCTTCCTGCGATAACCTTCTTGGAAGGGAAACATATACTGCATATTCAGCATAATAAGCGGAAACCAATAATACCGGAGAATCACAAAACCACTCGTATCAAATACCGCCGGTGGCGATTCCAGGGATCCGTCCAAAACCGCCTTTGAGACCGATAGAGAGAGTAAGACTCGCCGTTTCCCGATCTCGTCGGCCACCCGTTAATTATATAAATAAAAAAATAACGCGCTGAAATAATTATGTGAAGGGGCAAATGACGAAATTCGTTTTTAAAAAACGGATCTCCGGAGGATAGGATGGGATATTTTTTTGAATGTCTCATGCATACGATTTAAATGTCCATGTGGCAAGTCAAGATGCTCTGAAAATTAACTGCATTCCTTGACTGGATGGTACAGATAGATAGATTTTTATTACAATGCTGGGGTTTATAGAAAAAGCAAGTAGTTAACAGAGTTAAAAATAAAATAAAAAATGTATAGTGTTGAAAATTGTTGGCCATGTTCTGAAGGAGGTGTTGACCACCAAGTCTTATTTTCTCCTTGGCACTTGAGTGGACTCGAACCCGAGACTTTTTGTTTTGATATCAATGGTTGGTTTACATTTTTCGTTAACGAAAAGGTCTCTTGTTACTTTTCGATACAACCGTCAAAGTTAACGGATCCATGAGAGGTTGTTAAACCATGTCACTAGTCGCATTGCATTGGTCTCTACTATGTCTGAGGTTTTCTTGGAAGAGCATACAATGCAACAAAGAAGAAAGTGTTGTTGTGTTTCAACTTCATTGTTCCCACATAGGCTATTTTTAGCTGTCCCATAGGCTATTTTTAGCCTCGTGGACGTTAAAAATACTTTCATTTCATTTCATATCCTACACAACCTCTCCTCCCATGATTCTTTGGGTTGCTCTCATCTCCCTATTTTACATTGTAACATGTGGGAGCTAGTTCTTCGTTGAACCATCAATGTTTTTTTATGCCATGTTATGTTTAGTTTTAAATAGACTTGAATTTTGATTTCTCCATGTTTGTTTAACTCTGTATTTTTGTTTATTCTTAGCATGTTTCATTTATTTTTCCTTCTTGTAGCATTCTTGATTATGGTTTTCGAGTGTGTTTTATCTGCCAAGTCATTGTTCTCTTATATGCTTCAATCCTTAAGCCAAATTCCACATTGTAAGTGTCATGATTTCCTCTGTTTGCTCAATTCCCCTTGGCAATTTTGGTTGGAAACCTCTTGTTGTTCATGGCTATCATTATTTGCCTGAATAAAATCAATGTTCTAAGAGCCTCCAACTATCAAGTACAATCTCGATTCCGCGAGGAGTATCTCATATTGGATGTTGTTTTTCACTCTTACGTTGTTCATTGGTAAATGTTTTTGTACTTGTTCCTACTACTTCAACCTACTTTTAGATACACTCAAGCTCCAAACTTCATAGCAATACAAGAGCACTATTTTCATGAGGGTTTGGAAGAGGGAATGCCACATCTTCCAATCCCACATGTCCACTAACCTACATTTATTTTGGAGTAGAAAGAGAGTTTTACACTACCTATGGAGTCTTTCCCTTGTGCATGTACCCCAACTCAAATTTTCATTGAAATCTAACTCCAAATATTTGTAGTCTTGAGTTAGATCTAGCGGTTCTCAATTGAAGTTAATTTGGAACTGGGATTTTCTTTTGTTTGAGCAAGAACCTTATTACATTGGTTTTACCCATGTTCATGCACACCCCAACCTCTATGTAAAAGGTCTCTCAAATTCTAAGATGTGCTTACGCGATGTGTGTTGCTCTGGCCATGAGTGTCACATTATCTATGTAAAGCAAGATCTCAATTATAATCCATGTTATATTGGAGGGGACAATGCAGATATGCATCAATCTTCTAAGGGTGATCTTGATGGGAACCCTCGTTTTCTTCTTTGGGGCATTGGTGTGCACTATCTAGCACCTCTCCCAAGGACCACCTTCATCCTCCACAAAAACAAAATCTCTTAGATGGAAAAGTGATCAACAACATGTGTAGATTTGATTGGGAAGGTGCAAGGTCCATAACACAAAGGAAAATAGATGATGCTTTGATTTTAGAAGGGCAATGAATGGTAGGATTTCCCTAGCATGGAGAATCAAGGATTTCACCTATCATGGAGAATCAATGAGCATTGTGAAAAAAATCCAACCTTTGATTTATGGAGTTATAGTGTGCCTTGAGACCTGAAATTTTAGCCACGGGATCCTTTCAACCAAACTACTATTTCCCCCAAAGGATTTTTCTAATTGTTAACTATGATCGAATAATTTTGCAATTGAAAACATGAAAGTGGAGGCCGACAAAACTACTATTAAACTTTTCTCCAATCGTACACTACCTCCACCATGAAAATACACACACGTCATCCTCATGGAAGCCCACAAAACTATTATAGAACTTTTCTCCAATTATACACTACCTCCACTGTGAAAATGCACACACATTATCCTCGTGTCAAAACTTAGATGTTGCTTCTGACAATTCTACAAATGATGCTTTGAATTTTGCATGTAAATAACCCATTTAACACTTCCACTCACCTTTTGTGTTTATCTAATGTTCTAGTTTATCCATATAAAAGCCAAGAAAGGTGATGATATTTCACTAACCAAAGTTCAAATTTTCCTTAAAACATGTGGTATATTTAGCCTTCTACAAAGTTAAAGGTATTATTGTTGTATAAATACATTAGTATTTGGTCACTAATATAATTCCTAAACTTAAGCATAACATCAATTCTACCTTGACATTGAATGGGTAGCACAAAATATTCAAGGTTTAGCCTTGTTCTTAAATGCTTGCTAAGGCATGTTTACCACATTATGATAAGTGGAAGTTCCCCAAAAAAACTTTAGAAATCAATCTAATGTTTACCACATTATGATAAGTGGAAGTTCCCCAAAAAACTTTAGAAATCAATCTATGCATTGAACATGACGAGAGTTGGTTCTCACTCACTACAACCCAATGTTACATGGACATGAGCTTCTGATTTAACAAAAAAAAAAAAATTGGAAAACTTGACTTATGATTCATCCTCACTAACAATTATGACAAGTTCATGTCTCACTACAACCTAGTGTTACATGGACATGGAATTGTGGTTTAACAAAAAAAAATGGAAAACTTAACTTGTGATTCATTCTCACTAACAATTATGACAAGTTTAATGTGGTTGAATGTCTTACAACAATATAAATTTGGGCCCAAATATGTTTATTGGGATTGATTTTTAGAGAGTTGTCATCATATCAAAGCATAGAGTAGAATGTGTTGTTAAAAGAACGTGTCAATGTGATGCTTATGTGATTATTTATGGATTTGTGCATGGTTTAGGATGCAAACATGGCAGCCTTAGACATTATTGTTTGATCTAGTTGAGTTATTTTGGTGAATTTCCTAGTTATGGTTAGTAACTTAGTGTACTCATTTTTATTTTTATTTTAAAAGTGCAAAAGAACAAATTTGTTATAGGTCAATGCTCTTGAGCTACAATGGAGTTTCATTTTGGGTATTTGGAAAAGTGGTGGAATTGGTGTGTTTATTAATCTTTTAGAAATTTTGAGTCTTTAAATAGCACATGTTCAAAAATAATTTGAACTTTCCTAGTTATGGTTAATAACTTAGTGTACTCATTTTTATTTTTATTTTGTAAAAACGCAAAAGAACAAATTTGTTATAGGTCAATGCTCTTGAGCTACAATGGAGTTTCATTTTGGGTATTTGGAAGAGTGGTGGAATTGGTGTGTTTATTAATCTTTTAGAAATTTTGAGTCTCTAAATAGCACATGTTCAAAGATAATTTGAACTTTTTAAGCAAAGGTTTTTGTTGGAAGATATATGATCGCTTGTTAATCCAATTGACCAACCTTCTCCCTCACGATTAGTGTAGGGCTCACTTATCAATGAAATCATTTGGATTTTCTTCCTATAAAGTAGGAGTTATTGTTTATATTAAAATGTATTTTTTTGGCAATTCAATAAATTGTCTCTTTGTTATCTTGGATATAACCATAGACTTGAAACATCAAGTAAACACCCTACTCATCATTAAAAAAATATATATCAGAAGATAAAGAATAATGTAGACATATAGTATTAGCAATGTTTTGGACATTGTTGCAATCACCACTATTGAGATCATGCTATTATTATGTTTTGGATATTATTGTAATCACACATAGTGGCATGCCGATAATCAAGTTGGTTATCTCTTGTTTTGGATAGTATTGTAAGCACGCCTAATGGTCATGTTCTTGATACTATTGTAGTCACACGGTGATGCGATGATGATGGAGTTGCCTATCATTTGAGTCTTGTGCTTGGAAGATACTAATGATTATCTATACTAGCTACTATTAAGATTCTTATCTTTGATGTGCACTATGCATTGTGAACTATGCCCCTCAATGTGTAGGTGGATTGGAAAGGCGATTTTCATCTTTAGGCTACGTTGTAAAGCTGGAAACCAAGCAAATAAAATAGACATGTCCCCAAAAGGTGGTTCCATAAGAAAAATCTAGTGTGTCGACAAGGCTAAGACCTAAAAAGTTACCTTTACAACTTTTGTGTCATTTTCCTATTATAGTTATATTTAATGGTATCAAGTTGCCACTATGTTCTAATGCCCATTATGACTACATCTAATAATAGTTATTCAAAATGCTTTGTGTGCAATAGTCATTTCATTATCCATACTAACTACCCTTAAGATTCTCATACTTAAGTACCCATTATCTTTTATGTTATAAATATTATTGTAGTTATCATAGAATTGTATACACTTGGTGATATGTCGAAAAGTTATGGGAGAATTTGCAAAGAAGAGGGAGTCAAGGTCCGAGTATGTGTGGCCTTTGCAAACAAAGCACAGATTCAACCCAACACTTTATGATTGATTATACTTTCACACAACAAGTTTGGATGGAGATGTTGATAGCTCTAAAGATAATTGTGGGTTGGACAAGACGGTGCCTGCAATCACTCTTTAAACACCGGTGTCACAAACACCCACATTGGCACACACTGTCGTCGATCATCTGCTGGCACATTTGGTTTGAAAGAAATTCAGTGGTGTTCGATAATAGACAACCCTCCACAAATTCGATAAGATACATAATATTGGGTTGGTTAGGGAGTTAGAAGAAGAAATCGCACTTAATAACAAAAATAAAAATGCCTCCAAAGCTAAACATGGATAGACCAACATGATGGTTTGATGGGGCATCACAAAGGAATGGGCAGAGTAGCGACGTGGGGGGTGTGATCTGGGTAAACAAACATTCAAAGTTCAGGTGGATGTTGAACTGTGGACCTGACACTAACACAAGAGCGGAACTTTTAGGAGTGTGGGCATTTATCTCTCTGTCTTTTCGCTTACAGATACTTAATCTCCAGGTGGTGGGTGACTCATTAATAGTAATCAACTAGCTGAATGGAAAAAATGACTTACATGTTTTGGGATTGACCTTCTAGAAAAAGCGGATCATGACACTTATTTAGAAGTTCTCGACAGTAAACTACTTGCACACTTATAGAGATTTTAACAGGGAATTAGCTATCTAAGCAAGCGTTGGATTTACATGAAGGAAGTCTAAATTATACTCAGTTGGTTGATGGACACGAAGGCCCAACATTGTACCTATCTCTATACTGATGATTATTTGTTGTATATGCTCTATAGATTTTTATTTCCAGCATGTTTTTTAGGATTAGTTGATGTTGTTCGGAGAGACTAGTCTTATTTTTTGTTGTAGGTATCTTTTTTCCTATTATTGGGCTCGAAAGAGCTTTAGTCGATCCCTAAAGTTGTTCTACAGGGACTTTCTAGATTGTTATGTAAGGCTAATAATATTCAGTTGTTAACTCTATACTATGTTTAATTGTCTTTTTATATATATATAATTATGGAAAAAAATGTTTGTTATTTTTTTCTTTTAAAAAGAAAAAATCACATTTTTTAGTATTACTTATCAATATGCATTTATATAATATTAAAATATAATTTCAAATTATTATAAAAACTAAAAAACTTTTCATAAATAGATATACTTTTATTTAATATTTTGTAAAAAACAATGCAATGCATGCAAAGGCTCCATTCACCAAAAAAAAAAAAAAAAAAAATCTAACAAAAAACAACATGCTTATTCTTTTATAATTTCCCTATTTAAAAATCAATTACAATTATTCAAAACAACTAAGAGTCATAATCTTATATTAAATTCTACTCTAACATCATTATTATGATCACATTTAATGATGAATATTGTTGTAATTGCACCTAGTGATGCGAGTCTATGCTATAGACTATTATATTCATACTTAATGATGTGTTGATAGCTAAGTTGACCTAATGGTTTAGGTACCAAGTTATTATGTATTATTGTAATGGGACTTAGTGGTCCAATTGCAAAACATTTTACGGGTTCCACAATATTCATATAATATTCTATTAATATAAATATCTTTTACATGGATCAATGTTAAATGATTGAAACATATATACTAGATAAATGTATATGATCATTTGGATTATAGAATATTTCTTATAATATTGTAAGATATAAATATATATAATATTCAATATATATACTATGAATCAATGTCGCATGACTGAAATATACAAATACATATAATATAGATCAATGTTAGATGATTAAAATTAAAAATATACACTAGTTTAATGTACATGACTATGATACTTTAGGGTGAATATGGTTTATTTAATTTGTTTTTTTCATTATTTGGTAAATCATTTTATTAGTTCCTGCCGTAGGTATAGAGGGACTATAGCGATCGATAAATCGTTGACCTAGTATTAGATTGTGCATTGATCAGAAATATTTCCATATTGTCTATTGTTGGAACAAGGGAAGTGAAGACATCGATTTTAATATAATAAAAAGTATCATGTTTGTCAAGATCTGATTGGATAAAGGATTGGAGGTCTTATTGCAGCCTTCGTTATTCCCAATGTTAAATATCTTGACCTGTCCAAAGTATTTGGTAGTATATGGTCTTTTTGAATTATATATTTTATTATGCATTGGTCGACGATGGATTAATGCTAGCATTAGTTTGAATGTGTCCCTTAACATTTTATGTTGGGTAGAATACATTCTCCACCATATTACTATGTCTGATTTTTGCTTTATTGTTGCGTGCTTCGAGAGAACAAACTTGCCACGCTGCATATTTTCTTAAATGCTTGCACAGGCCTATGCCCTTTGATGGTCCTAACAGTCTTAACTGTTTACCTAACAACTCTAGCAGTGTTAAATGATTATTGTATAGATGGGTTGCAATATAGTTTCATTCATGGTTGGCATCGGTGCTCGAGTGTTCGATCCTTGTTCGGTGCTTCGTTCCACGGTTCTGGTTCTTGTTTAATTCAACTTTGCAAAGTTGAGGTCTTGCAATTGCAGTTCGATCTCTTCGTGGTTGTTCACTGGTTTGTTGTTTTTCAACTTTGCAAGTTGTTGGACCTGTTGTCGCGGTTTGCAGTTTTTGGGGCTGAGCTCTTGTCGCCCTTTGTTGACGGGTAAGTTTCCCTATTGTTGTTGTTTTTCAATGGTGGCAGTCCCACCATATTTGTCTGTGCTCTTAGTTTCTGTTCCTGGAAAGCTTGTGTCTTGCAATGCAAAGGGCTTTACGAAAAGTAGTTGGGAGCCATTAGAAGAGGCAACCATCGGGCGGGGTCTGTACGTAGGGTATGCTTTCATTCTATGGGTGGGAACACTGCGTCTGTCTGTTCTATTTCTGCTGAGTAAAGTTATTGTTTTATGTATTTCTCTATTTTCTTGTCATCTGCTGTGGGGACTAGGGGGGATTGAAGTTGAGAAGAAGAAGGTTCAAAGATACATACGGGAATTGGTGCCCTGCTTTGTTTTTTTTTTCCTATTTTGCTACCTTTTATTTTTTTCTCCTGGTTTTCTATGTTTTCATAGAAAGTGAAACTATGTAGCAAATAGCTTCAAAGTGACAGTTGAAGAGATGGACGAGGTAATAGATGTTGAGTCGTACGAAATAGTTGCACAGTCCATTGTACATGACAACATTGACGTGGTTTTGCATAGCAATGTGTTTTTTAGATTGGATGCATTCTCGTATACTGTTGGGGATTGCCTTTTTGATACATTCCAGGTTCTATTGCATTTCCACTATTCGTCGACAGAGCTGCGCAATGGATTGATAGATTATTTCTTGACCTGTTTTAAAAATGGCGATGCCGAGGCTTTGCAGTCCTATGAATAAGAACTGGAATCTGATTTTCTTCGACAGTTGCATGGAATACAAGATGTCAGCACGTATTTTTCAAAAATGCAGTTGTTTACATCTCCAATTCTGCCTCCACATAAGAGGGGACTTTGGGGAGATACATTTTGTATACGATGGCTGTCTAACTGGCTGAATATACCAGTTGCCATTTGGTTATTGACAAGAAAAACAAGATATCTACTATTCAATAAAGCTGCATCTGACAATCCATATTGCATCTTATTCCATGATGTCAATGTTGTCGGTGGCCATTATGAACCCCTTGTGTACTGAAAAACGCCCATATGCAATATAGAAGGTCCTCATATCTACTTGTTCGTTATTTGCAAAGACCTTCAATCTCAATGCAAAGGGATTTTGCATGGTATATATTGCCATGGTTTACAGCTGGCAACAAACGTTGTGTCTAGCTGTGGAGATAGTCTGTTCAATGCAATTTGTTGTTTGGTACCAACATAATTCGATGTTCGGTCGCTTCGACTTTACACTATACAGTCATTTTGCAATGCAATTATAGGCGACAGCCAACAGGCTTTTAGGTGCTTGCATCAGCGCCTTTGCCCATATCTCGTAGAAAATATGTCGGCAATTGGAAGTTGGCAGGAATACCTTGTGAACATGGCGCTTCCATATGAAAAAGGGCGTATGGAGGGTTGGAGATTCTGTTTGCAATGGTTGTTTGTCATATTCAGGGTTAATATCTAGGTGTGGTTGCCCTTGCCAGATGCCACTGTCCATTCCTCGGTTATTGATTCAAATTGCGATCGAACAATTGACATCCTTTCGTTGAAAACAGATACAACACATATCCATTATGAACCTTTGCTTGCAAATATCAGTAGTTCATGGTTGATTTTCCATGCCACCCAAACGACATCGAATTTGCATACATATGGAATGTTTTTTTGTGAAAATGAAAGTCCTCCCAGTTGCAATATGGGCAGATAGGGCTTGAACAAAAAAAACATGCGTAAAACTCATGACAGTTGTGATGAGGCCATAAACGACTTAGAGAAAAAACATAGAGTAAGTTATCACAATTTGAAAAAAAATATTCGTCAAATTCGCCCGACTTCTGATAAGGTCATAGAGACCTTGAACAAAAAACGTAAAGTAGTTTCTCAGAAACTGGGTGAAAGTGAAATTCATCCTGGTTGCCACCAACTCATCCTGCCTTTGGGCAAGAAACGTAGACTAAGTTACCACAACTTGAAAAAGGTCATGCGCGAGAGAAAAAAATACATTGGTACACTTCCTTTTAGAGAGAAACTCACATATGACAATGTAAAGAAATCTGGTCATGCAGAACAAAGCATAAACAGGTGCGATTGCATATCCCAGAATGGTGATGCAACTGTACGACTTCGTGATCTACAAGCAACACCATGCAGTAGTAGCAATGAAAAGCAGGAAACAATTTCTACGAATACTTCCCTGCAAAAGAAAAATGCAAGACAAAACTACATGAAACAAATTAAAGACACTCCTTCCATTGCATGTGCAATTTGTGAACAATTGAATTTTTCAAAAAACAGTAAGTCTTTCATGCTGATTTGCAAGCAAAATACCTCCACTTGACAGCCCAGGATAAACCATTTTCCAGTGTGAAATTTTGTCTTCCGTGCAAACGATCGCTTGAAAATGGAAAACTGCCACAGTTTGCTACCCCTGACCGAATAAGATGTAATACATCACTAGCAGATGTAAGTACACTTACGAAACTCGATGAGAGACTTGTGTCTCTGCGAATTGCATTTGCCCAAATAAGACCTTGGGGCTATAAATGACCCCAGATGGGCTTAACATGATCAATTATTAATGTGCCTGTTCAGCTAGATGTTGTGCAAAAAGCGTTGCCACGATCTATTAACAATACAATTACAATCGTTGTGGCTCTGAAAAGACGTTTGCGATACAAAAATGCCTATCAGACAGGCAAAGTGCGTGTGCATGCTATTATGAAAGCATTAAAGGAATTATGTTCCAGAGCCCTGTACAAAGCAAAGAACATTTGTATAAATTCCAACTGGAACAGTGTTCTCGCAGAAAAATATGGCAACTCTGCAAATACTCTTGAAAATCCTAGTGATTTTGATGCAAGTAATGAATCAGATAATGAAACGACTGCTGAAACATTGGTGCATGGATTCACTGATTCACAGTGCATTCGTGACTTGCAAGACAAGATTGTCGAAATTGCACCTGCCGAGGGGCATCGTCCACTTGGAATATTCAAGGACAAATTCGTTGAGGAAATGAACTTTCCAACACTCTTCTATGGAGATCCACATGGCACTGATATTATAGAACGATTCAGTTATCATAAAATAGTTCGATGGGAGCTGCTACATTCAAGCGGTTGCTTCTCCTGTCACATAACATTTTTTTTTTCAAGACAATGCACATAATAATCGAGCAAGTTCTATCCTACATGTGGGTCCGAATAAGAAAAGGCCAGTTACAAGGAAGAAAGTTGTTTGCGAAGGATGTGAAGTACAAAGTTAACCTAGAAAAAATTCGAAAATCTGATATTGGATACATAGATTTCAAAAACATCCGCACCTCTCTTGACTATTTGCAACAAAACAAAAAAAATATTTTTGCAATGATCCGACAATTAGGCCCGCCAACATTTTTCGTCACATTTACAAGTGCAGAGCACTACTAGGATTCATTGGTGGCTGCGATATTTGACCTGCATAAGAACAAGAAACGTAAAAAAGAAACTGATACAATGGAAAATAGACATTGACTACCTCATAAGAAAAGACCCGATGACATGTACTTGCTACTATAGACATAGAATAAATGCTTTGAGACAATTGATATGCCATGATGAAACGTTTTTCGAAAAAATATCGGACTACTTTTTTGTCACTGAATTCCAGAATAGGGGAAATGAACATGACCACGCACTGTTGTGGATAGAGGATGCACCAGTGTATGGAGTCGATAACAATTCATAGATCGAACAATTTGTGGATAAATACATAACATGCAACACAGATCATTTGGATCCAGAACTTGCAAAAGTCCATAGACATTACCATACAAGAAGTTGTAGAAAATGAAAAAACTCACATTGCAGATATAGCTTTCTCATGCCGCCAATGAGAGCTACAAGAATCATAGATCCAGTTAGTGTAGAGGAAAATGTTGTTGTTGAGAAATCTAAATCCTTGTTCGCATTTCTAGAAGAAGGGGGATTTGACGAAATGATGAGCTTTGATGCCTTCTTGACACAGGTAAGTCTTTCAGAAGATGAGTACATCCAAGCCATACAATGTACGCTTAGGTAACCAACACTTTTCCTTAAACGAAAACTCTCCCATATTTGGAACAACAGTTTCTCAAAGGATATGCCAGTTATGTGGAAAGCAAATACAGATGCACAGTACGTGTTGAATGCATATGCTACAACATCATACTGTACCTTGTATATGACGAAGATTGACAAATCTATGACAAGTGCATTCAGAAAAATATGCAAAGAACATGAAAGAAGTCATATTGATGCCATACAAATGATACGCACACTTGGCAATACATTGCTTAATCTTCAACAAATGTTTGCTCAACAAGCAGTTCACATTGCACTTTCCTTGCCCCTCACTTGTAGTTCAAGAAAATGTGTCTTCATAAAGACATCTCCACTTGAAAAGCGCACATTTGTCCTTAAACAACCGGTTTTGCTGCAACAAGAGCCCGACAATTCAGAGGACGTGGTATGTCGCTCTATTATTGATTATTACATCTAGCATCCATCTCCTATTAGGCATATCTGCTTAGCAGAATTCGTATCGCATTACAAAAAAAATGGTGCACCCATATCAAAAAGAAAAAAACCCTCTGTCATACGATTTGTCAAATACAACAAACATTGTGACTATGAAAACTATTGTAGAGAAAAATTGTTGTTGTACGTTCCGTTCGATGAAAACGAAGAGACATTACTGCATAACTTATGCACATGAGAGGTTGTGTATCTTGCGTCTGAGACTATGGTGCACATCAATGAAGTTAGATTTACCTACAATGTTAATCCAGCATGGCGCGATCTAGAGGTTGCACTTAATGACCTAGAAAACCCTGGCAATCATGATGACACATTCAATAACCCAAAAACAACCAGAACTACTTCTGAGTCCTATGAATTACAAGGAGATTTGCCTCGTCCTCCAGCGGCTGGAAGTGAAAAACGTATCAATCTTGGTTTTCAAGTTACAAAACATCCTTTCCTAATTGAAAATAATGAATACCACGGAATAAGACGTCTATTGAATCGTGAACAACAAACAATTGTAAAGGATATTGCTATTAAAAAACGCTTGAACATGAACAATCATGTGCACATGTTCCTTATAGGCGGAGCATGAACATGCAAGACATTCACAAAAAAATCATTGTTCCAAATGCTTATACGAATCTATGATTCAAACAATTCCTCTAATCCTATGAAACCAAAGGGCCTAATAGTTGCATACACAGGAAAAGTTGCATACAATGCTGGTGGAACAACAGTCCACTCTACATTTTTAATGTCTTTTAACAAGTCACAGTTTCTTCCACTTAGCAAGGAAATGTTGGATACATTATCTAAGCTTTATGAGGAACTCCAACTTGTCTTTATAGATGAAGCATCTTTGATTGGGAGTCGGTTCTTGTATTCCATTGACAACCAACTAAGAAGCATAAAACATGTGTAGACGAAATACTTTGGAAACATTGACATGATATTCTGTGGGGATCTTTACCAGGCACAGCCCATCCAAGATTCTTTGATATTTGAACAACCCACGGTCAACATGGAAACAGTCACCCATGACTTCTGGAGGGACAATATTAAATTCTTTGAGTTGCATACTACAATGCGCCAAACAGATGAAACATTCATTGTAATACTGAATAGAATGCACACCAACAACCAAACACATGATGACTTGACCCATATCAATTTGAGATGCTTCTGGCCTACACCAACAGACCCAACATTCCCTTACCTGTTCTACAGAAATAAGGATGTTGCAAACCACAACAACCACATGCTCTCCCCAATGCATGGCGATGATACCATCATCAATTCCATTGACCTGG
Organism: Picea engelmannii; assembly: GCA_009831015.1. Lineage (NCBI taxonomy): Eukaryota > Viridiplantae > Streptophyta > Pinopsida > Pinales > Pinaceae > Picea > Picea engelmannii. Next base: position 45,198 of record ML817200.1, on the reverse strand, counting down.
AAGAAGACAACCATGGAAATGTGCCACGACATGAACATCCAGTCACTTTACCTTTGCAGCTTGTCCTCAAATTAGAAATGTTGGTTGAAATATATGCCTGCAACTATGATTCAAAGGATGGCTTGGTGAATGGTGCAAATGGAATACCGAAAGGCTATACCAAGACAGAAAAAGTGGATGTCCTTTGGATTAAGTTCCATGAACCACATATAGGCAAGCGACAAGAAAGCAAGTTGTCTTATTTATATAATTCAAATACTGGAAGCGATTGGACACCTATTTTGCCAATATCGAAGCCAATATCAACATCAACAAAGACAGGTCAACTAAATATTCGAAAACAATTTCTGATTAAACTTGAATGTGCATGTACAGTCCATAGATCACAAGGACTAACACTCGATAAAGTTGTTTTTCAGCCTACTGGAATTCGGATACATGGACTTGTCTACACAGCATTGTCCCGTGTTAGAAGCATAGAGTCCTTGTATTTACTAAGTCCTCTTGTTATTGGATAAATCCGTAAGTGCGGACACAAACTGATCTCCCTAGATCCACCTGGATCTAGAACAAAACACACCAGAACATGACGCTTTCCTTAAGTTTTAGATATTGAATTTACTAGTACGAAGGAACAAGTAACATGCCTTAGTATCGCTTCCTAGGGTCTGTGTTGCTCCTGCTTCACTCTACTGCTCATACAATGATGATCCTGCAAAAGAATGCAACCAACCAAAGTGATAGTAATAACATAAACTCAATATAAACCTATGTATGTGATCAAGGAATCATACAATAAAACACAACAAGCTTTATAGGAAAGAATCATATTAAATGT
>ML817200.1:9871-25488 GCA_009831015.1 Picea engelmannii | reverse complement strand
AGCCTCATTGCATCATTGTTTGATCATGTTGAACTATTTTGGTGAATTTCCTAGTTATGGTTAGTGTACTCATCTTTTGTAGAAGTGTAAAAGAACAGAGTTGTTGTAGGTCAATACTCTCAAGCTACAATGGAGTTTCATTTCGGGTATTTGGAAGAGTCACGGAATTGGTGTGTTTGTTAATCTCTTATAAATTTTGAATTCACGTTCAAAGATATTTTGAACTTTTTAAGCAAAGGTTTTTTTTGAGGTACATGATCGCTTGTTAATTGAATTGATCAACCTTCTCCCTCACCTTTAGTGTAAGATTTGCTTATGAGTGAAATCATTTGGATTTTCTTCATATAAAGTAGTGGTTATTGTTTAATATTAGAATGAAAATTTTGGCAATTCAACAAATTGTCTCTTTGTTTTTTGGATATAACCATGGAATTGATGTTTCAAGTGAACACCTCATCATCAAAATAAAGTATGAAATAAATTACTGACTCAAATTTGAGATATCATCTTTCAGATATATATATATATATATGTGTGTGTGTTTCTTTAAATTTCCAGGAATATCTAACAAGTTTCATTATTTTTTATATAAATGTCATGAAATTGTGTTCGCTACTTTTTTTGTACTCAAACGTCTAGACAATATGTCATTTCTTGGATCTTTACCACCTGTGCTTCATACTTTTGCCACAAAAGCCCTTAAAATTTAAATAGTTTGCAAATCCGCTTCTCAATTTGTATATCGCCGAACTGTGGGTGGTATTTAAAAAATTGCATATTTGGTATGTGTAATTTATGCTCTCCAGGAACCTATAATTTGATACATTTCAATTTCTTGTATCCACTATCCCCTATTTTAAAGAAAACTAATTCGGGAATGCTATTTATTTGGTCCTTTTGTCCACCACCCTTTGTAACAAACATTGGCAATAGGACATGGAACAACATAAGCTCCATTTTCAGGTCACCAACCCGAGAACCCGCGATCCAAAAACTGGACAAGTTTCGATTCAGGGTTCCCTCCATGCTCTAATTCGGGAATGCTAGTTTTTTTCTTTTTTTTATGTGTTCGTAAAATTTCATAGATAGTATGTACACAGAGTTACGTATTTGCTATGTATAGTTTATGGTCTCCACGAGCCTATAATTTCATAAATTTCAGTTTCTTGTGTCGATGAGTGCCTGTTTTAAAGAAAAGTAATTCGTGAATGCTATCTATTTGGTCCTTTTGTCGATCGCCCTGTATGCCTATGTAAAGAAAACTGATTCGTGAATGCTAATTTTTTTGAACACAAGCCCCTTAAAATTCAAATAGTCTGCAACTGCAATTGTCAATTTGTATATCGCGGAACTGTCGGTGCTATTTGTAGGACACGGACCCGCAATCCAAAAATTGGTCAACTCAAGAACCCGCTTTTTTAAAGAAACTAATAACAGACATCAGTACTATGTTTTTTTCCTTTCTTTCTCCACAAGCATATGTAAAAAGAAAAACTAGTTCGGAAATGCTAAACTTGTTTTAATTAATTATAAACGATTTTATTGATATTAAAATAAGTTATTGAGTTTATTATTTCAATTTGCTTATTCGACACGAGCCTCTCCAAATTCAAATACTCCGCAAGTCCAATTGTCAATATGTATATCGTGGAACTCTACCTGCTATTTGTAGCACAAGGAACAACAAAAGCCCGAATTTAAGGTCCGCAACCCGATAACCCGCCTAATTCCGCAACACAATTTTTTTCATGCTTATGTTCACCAACTTATGTAACAGACGTCAGTACTATTTTTATTTTTTTCCACTAGCATATGTAAAAAGGAAAACTGATTTCGGGAATGCTAAACTTGCTTTATTTAATTATAAATTATTTTATCGATACAAAAATAAGTTATTCAGTTTATTATTTCAATTTGCTTATTCCACACGAGCGACTTCAACTTCAAGTAATCCACAAGTCCGACTATCAATATGTATATCATGGAACTCTAGGTGATATTTGTAGACCACATAACAACCGATACCCAATTTGCAGCCCACCAGTCCGACAACCCACGATCCATAAATTTCAAATAGTTCGCAAAACAACTTCTCAATTTGAATATCGCAGAACTCTCGATGTTATTTATAGGCAACGAAACAACACAAGCACAATTTTCAGCCCGCAACCCCGACAACCCGGAATGAAGATTTCGTGCATGCTCTATATATCTACTTCATCAAATCACATACTTTATTTTTGTAGGCCACGGAACAATAGAAGCTCGATTTTCAGCCCGCCAGCCTGAGAACCCGCAATCCAAAAATTCAACTAGTCCGCAAAACTGCTTGTCAATTTGTATATCACGGAAGTCTAGGTGTTATTTGTAGACCACGGAACAACAGGTCCCCAACCCGACAACTCACGATCCAAAAACTAGCTAAGTCAAGAACCCGCTCTTTTTAAGAAAAATAATTCGGCAACGCCATTGTTTTCATACTTATGTTCACCACCCTATGTAATAGACGTCAGTACTATTATTTTTTCTTTTTTTGTCCACCAGCATATGTAAAAAGGAAAACTTATTCGGGTAACAACAGAAGCCCGATTTTCAGCACGACAGCCCCAGAACCCGCGATCCAAAAATTCAAATAATCCGCAGGACCGCTTGTCAATTTGTATTTCGCGGAAGTGTCTTTGCTATTTGTAGACCACAGAACAACAAAAGCCCAATTTTTAGTCCAACACCCCGACAACCTGAAAACCCATGTCAATTCTGCACTAAACACTTCTTCAGGAACCTAGGTAACAGACGTTACTACTATTTTTTTTGTGTTTTTTTTCCATGACCGTATGTAAAACATATGTTAAGAATACTATTTTGTATACGATGCCCTTAAAATTCTAATAGTCCCCAAATCCGGTTGTCACTTTGTATATCGAGGAACTATTCTTTCTACTTTTTGCCCACGTACCCATGTACTTCAACTCCCTGCCCATGTGTCTCCTGACTTTAACTTCAGCAGCGTGCCATTACTCTGAGTGTGCCCTGCTCTGCCTTCACATCCTTTCAACGGAACTCGACGGGCCTTTACTCTGCGCGTGCGACCATTTATGGAAACTCACCAGCTCCACATAACTGTTAAATAAAATGAACCCGCGGCTTCGCCTACACGCCACTCCGTAATTGCTGGGTTGCATTGCTTATGTACCAAACATTAATATTTTTTGATAAATTTCAAATAAAACTAATTCAGGAATACCACGTGTACTGCAACTTGCTACCCACGCGTTTACTCCGTGTCTAGCCTAGTAGGGACTACGCTGCCATGCAACACTTGTTATTATTAGTCCTTGTCGCAGGCAGACTGTAGCAATCATTTGATGGGTTCACAGTTTATTTAAATTTTTTACTTTTTCAAATGTTAAACATAATAGCATTGCGAAAATAAAATGTTAAACATAATAACATTGCGAAAATAAAATGTTAAACATAATAATAACATTGCGAAAATAATACTTATGTAAATTAAAAATTATATTTTTTCTTGAATTTGATTGGTGTTCAATTTTAGGGTGTTCAATACTTTATTTCTCATATACTTTATTTGACACTTTAAGGTAGTTTATAAAAGATCGGGAAGTAAGGGTTGAATGTATGGTATACATAGCATCACCAATGTGCTCCATCGTCTTCTTAAGGCTTATCACAATAATTTTGAGGATTAGCTCATGGTGAATATTGTAAGCCCTTGCATTGGAGTTTTGAATTGGGAATGTGTTTCCTTGCTTGTTTATTGAGATGGTTATTGGTAGGGATGATTGGTTGCAACTATAGGTTCTAGGGTTGGATAAACATGAATTAGGCAGTTTTGCATGATTGTGAGGCATGTCTAAGTGCCAAAGAGCTTGACAAAAGATACTTGACCAAATTTGACAATAAGTTGAGTGTTGTTATAAGAGATTTCTTATAGAGGTCAAACAATGGCCTAGATGATACACATGACATTCCTCGGTTCATGAGCATGTTGGTTAGTAGTGCCTTGGTTTATGGGCACAACACCTTAATTCATGGGCATGAGTGCCTAGTTCAATTAGGCACATGTCACAAAGTTGAATGGTCATTGACTCAGAATAGCATGAAGCACAAGGGATGGTAGGAGTGTCTTGGACATTGTTCAAGTGGGACAATTGTCACTATTGGGCACATGAGACTTTGGGATGCCTTGGGCAGTGGTGCATGATTGGGTTTAAATGTGGACCCAAGGCATTGAGTATTTGAAGAATTAGCAGATGAAGTGGAATGTATTGCACATTTGGGTCCACTTGGGCGCAAGGCACAACAGCATGCACCTCAAAAGAAGGAGATAACTTACACCTCCCACTTATATAAAGGGGGTGCAAGCATGTGTAAAGGCATTCAATGAGGAGGATCATCATTGGTGAACAAAGAGTTATGAGGTGTTAAGTCTAGGTTTTGGCACAATGAACAACTTAGACATTGGCTAAGTCTAAGACAATCTACACAGAGGACTTAGATTACCTAGTAAGTATCTAAGGCATGGTAGAGCTAGAGTAATTGCAAGAGAGGAAAGGGATTTGCAAGAGGCAAACCCATAGATGCTTCAGAGGTTAGACTGTGCAAGTATTATGGCAATAAGCAGTGGTGCCTTGGATTATTTGTACATATGTAAAATGAGTTGCAAGTAGTGGTCAAACTCTCTTGTTGTATTATTGTAATATTATTCATAATAAGAAGTTAAAGCATCCACATGGGTTGTTGCCCATAGTTTTGTGTTGTGGTCTCTTTTTCTCGTTGAATGTTATTGTTCTTTACATTATTTGACTAAGTATTAAAGTATTGTTGGGATGCTTTAAGGCCACAATTGGACATGTGTCTAATTGTTAGAAAATTTGGCATAGTTATAGGCAAAACCCAAAGTGAAGAGGTGTAATCTTGTTATAATAGATAAGTTAGTCAAACCCATGTGGCCAAAACAATACAATGTTACACAACTCGGTGTGTTGCAAGTAAAATTTTTTAGGCAAAACCTACACATTTGTAAAATAATACTTTTGCATAATAAGAATGCATTTTTTCTTTTTATCTTGCACACTCATAAATTTATACCACGTTATAAATAATTGGTTCATAACTACCCATAAAACAATCAAAACTAAAATTACTAATAAAAATTCACTTAGTAAAAAGATTTGTAATCTTCTTGTGAATAAAGTTTCCTTCACTAAAGGAAGGGTCACACATGAAAATTAATCAACATGACATAGGTGGAAATTCTATTCTTGATTTTAAGACCAAGAAGTTAGCATCGATTGAGTTTAAATTTAATTTTCATTTATTTATTTTTAAGTGGAAAACCTATATTCGTTTATGAAAAAAAAATAAAAAAAAATACTGATGTAAATTAGTAAACAACCTACTTATATGAATAAAAGTCTGCAGTGCAAATCAATCAATCATCATAAATTTCAATCTAATTCTAGAATCTCCATTGAAATATAAAGAGTCGAAACTATTTCTAGAACCAGTGATCAACGTAAATAACATGGGCCTGCAAATGGTTTTATTTAGCCAACAGCTATGAATCAACGGCGCCACCTGGAATCGATTCTGGATCTTCTTAGAAACCCCAAGTTTGACTAAGAATAAGAAATCCCCAATCTCGTCGGCGCGATGAAAGCCATGGAAAGTCGCGAGGAATTCGGGTCAGGGTTTGAAAATCCGTCGAAATTTTGCTGCAGGCAGGGAATACGAACGAATCGAAGCCATTGATGTCGCAGATGCGATTGCAGACAATGATCTTCGAACTCAAAGCTTCCAAGCTATCTGCAGAACAAAACAAAATAAATAATTAGGGCTTTCAGAGATCATAGAACCGTAAACATAGCAGAGTCCATTAATTTTCACCAAAATGAAATCGAAGATTTTGGGTTGAGCTGTTTTGGTGAATTTCCAGTTATGGTCAATATTTTCATATTTTTTCTAGGCGTTATATAAACGTTTTATGTTTTGGTTTTGGAATTTTTTATATAAATTTGGGTGAAAACTTAATTTTTGTTGTCAATTATATTTTTATCAATTTTTCATAAAAAAAAATCTTTGAAACATTTGAATTATACAGACTTAATCATTAAAATTTAAAGATTCAACAAATTTTCATTCATTTCTAATAAAATTAAAAAATATTTTTTTTTTTTTGATAAAAAAGAAAAAAAATTGCAAAAAACAAACCAATTGATTAAGCCCTTCCCTCACCTTAAGTAAAATGATTTGGATTTTCTTCTTATAAAATAATGTAATATTATTATCTATATTATAAAACAAATTTATAATTTCATAAATTGTTTGTAGGTTTTTTTTTTAACCATGGACTCATGTTGTAAGTAAACACCTCATCCATTATCAAAGAAACTATGTTAGAAGATAAAAAGCTATGTAAACACATAATATCATCAAAGAAACTATGTCACGGGATCAAGAGCAATGTAGACACATAATATCATTTGTCACAGGATCAAGAACAATGTAGACACATAATATTATTTGTGATTTAGATAGTAATGCTAATACTATGTTTTAGATATTATTGTAATCACGCAATGATGTGTTAAGAATCAAGTTGTTTACTTGTTTTTGGATATTATTGTAACTATACATAATTGTGTTATTTTATTGTTATGTTTTTTATATTATTGTAATTATTCATAGTTATATCAATAAATGTAATGTATATACTAGCAGAAATAATGATGATTATTGAGTAATTATTCAAAAAATATTAGTTGCAGAAAATAAATAAGAGAGATAATGATATAGAATCTATAAAATATAGTCCTTGTATTAATAATCCAAACTAAAGAGAGCAATGTTCATAGGCATCTTCAAGGGGCAAACCTCCTTTGACCATAATTCCAATACAATAACAACACTTGAAAAAACTCTTGAATATTTAGCCACATGATCCTTTCAACCACACTACTATTTCTCCCAAAGGATTTTTTTGATTGATAACTATGCTCAAAGAATTTTGTAGTTGAAATCCAGAAGAAGTGGGAGACCACAGAATTATTATTGATTTTTTCTCCAATTGCGCCCCCTCCCCCCTCATGAAAATGCACACACATTATCCTCATGCCAAAACTTAGATGTTGCTTTTGATAGTGCTTCAAATGGTGCTTTGAATTTTGCATGTAAATGACCCTTTATAGCACTTCCACCCATTTTTTTGTGTTTATCCAATATTCTAATTTGTTTATGTAGAGACTCAGAAAGATGGTGATATTTCATGAACTAAAGTTCAATTTTTTCCTAAAGCATGTGGTATATTTAGCCTTCTACAAAGTTCAAGTTCAATGTATCATTGTTAGGGTTTAAGATATTATTGTTGTATAAGTACATCAATGTGGTGATGGACATAGTTCCTAAACTTAAACCTAAAGTCAATCCTACCTTGACATTGAATGGGTAGCACAAATTATTTAAGGTTTTTCCTTGATCTTATATGTTGGCTAAGGCATGTTTGCCACATTATGATAAGTGGAAGCTCCAAACAAAAAAAAGGATGCTTTGGAAATCAATTTAATATCTACACATCAAACAAGATGAGAATTGGGCCTCGCTACAACTCAGTGTTACATGGATATGAGCTTGTGGTTTAACAACAAAAAAAAGTGCAGAATTTGTCTTATGTTTCATCCTTGCTAACAATAATGACAAGTTTGATGTGGTTGAGCATCTTAGAACAATATAAACTTGGGCCCCAAATATGTTGATTGGGATTGATTATGTGAGAATTGTCATCACATCAAAGCATATAGTAGAATGTGTTGCTAAAGAATGTGTCAATGTGATGCCCCTTTGATGATTCATGGATTTGTGCATGGCCTGTGATGCAAACATGCTAGCCTCATTGCATCATTGTTTGATCATGTTGAACTATTTTGGTGAATTTCCTAGTTATGGTTAGTGTACTCATCTTTTGTAGAAGTGTAAAAGAACAGAGTTGTTGTAGGTCAATACTCTCAAGCTACAATGGAGTTTCATTTTGGGTATTTGGAAGAGTCACGGAATTGGTGTGTTTGCTAATCTCTTATAAATTTTGAATTCACGTTCAAAGATATTTTGAACTTTTTAAGCAAAGGTTTTTTTTGAGGTACATGATCGCTTGTTAATTGAATTGATCAACCTTCTCTCTCACCTTTAGTGTAAGATTTGCTTATGAGTGAAATCATTTGGATTTTCTTCATATAAAGTAGTGGTTATTGTTTAATATTAGAATGAAAATTTTGGAAATTAGACAAATTGTCTCTTTGTTTTTTGGATATAACCATGGAATTGATGTTTCAAGTGAACACCTCACTTATCATCATGAAAACTATGTCAAAAGATAAAGAGCAATGTAGGCATTTAGTATTAGCAATGTTTTGCTAACTGTTGCATCACCACTAATGGAACTGTGTTATTACTATGTTTTGGATATTATTGTAATCACACATAGTGACATGTCAATAATTGAGTTGGTTATCTCTTGTATGGATATTATTGTAACCACACCTAGTGGTGACACTCTATTGTCATGTTCCTGATACTATTGTAATCACACAACAATGTGATGATAATCAAGTTGCCTCTTATTTGGATATTGTGCTTGAAAGATACTAATGATTATCTGGGATAGCTACTATTAAGATCCTTACCTATGGTGTGTGCTATGCATTGTGAACTATGCCCCTCAAGGTGTAGTTGGATTAGCAAGGCAATTTCAATCCCTAAGTTATGTTTAAAGCTGGAAACTAAGCAAACAAAATAGGCATGTCCCCAAAAGGTGGTTCCATAAGCGAAATCTAGTGTGCTACCTTTACAAGTTGTGTGCCATGTTACCTTTACAAGTTGTGTGCCATTTTAATGGTATAAGTTGTCATGAGAATGAACATAATGTAGTATCTTAGGTGGTAACAATTATGGGTACACGTGTACAACAAAAGCATCAAATGGAAGCCTTGGAAGTGAAGTACAATATGTTGTGGACTTTGGTGATTAACATGAGCAAGCGAGATCATTCAAGGGCATCAAACCATGTCCAATCATTGAATTTCAATTACTACAAGTTGAATGAAGAAGCCACAGTGATGCAGGAGCATAGTTCCCAAAATCAACATTGTTGATCGGGCCTTAGGGGGTCTTGAAATTTTTCCTAAGGGAGTGGGTTCCCTTTGTTGAATTAATTGTATTTCCATAGATTTGCAAGTAGATTCTAGAAGGTTTTAGATAAGATGAGTTTGTTTTTATTCTACCATATATTGTTATCGAATTTTCCTTGTTAGCAGATTTCGAGGCTTTAGAGAGATATTAGGAGTAAGTTCCATATTCTATGGAATGAATCTAGGATCTAAGAAGATCAATTAGTTTTATTCTTGTATATATGTACACATGCAGGCATAGTCGAGGTGGTCAGGACAGAGAAGCACCCAAGAATGTGTAATCAGGTCAGTCGAGGGGTATGAGGTAATTTCGATTTACATAATTGATATATAGAGCCATTTAATGAAGTATTGTTTTATTTCTCCATGTTGTGTGTGAATGCCTTTTCTAATCTCTTTTTTGTTTATGAGTGTTCAATGTACATGTGAATGATTTAATACATAATCTATATTTATGGTCATGAATGAGAAACAAAGATAGAGATTTAATAATCAGAGTTCCTATGAACTTCAAAACAAATTGAGGATATGTGTATTAATCTTGGGTTTTCTAAGAGACGGTGTTCCCAAATCATGAATTGGGTCTCGATTTGGTGATAAATCAATTAGTTTGAGAAACATGTTCCTTAAAAATATAATTCTAGAGTGAATTAGAACTCTGAACCAGGGGCGATTCAATTTGAAGTCGCAAGTATTGTTACTATATAGATTTGGATCGCATAAATCGAGAAAGCCCTAGTTTGTATAAATATTTAGCCAGTGAGAAGACGTGGCAGGTGACAAATCAACATGGAAGTGATTCGACATCTGGGTGGATGCAATATAGACAGGATCAACTAGAACTGGAAGTTAAGGGTGAGCGAATGCGAGTCTAGAGTATTCTGGTGACTGGTTAAACTAGACTAGACTCACGATTACAGAGGATGTTTGGAGAAGTATTCTCAGTGCCCAATGGTCGGTTAAATCAGACTGGAGTAAACATTTAAAGGCGTATTGTTAATGTTTTTGGGGCTCGATGGCTCGGTGTCTTGGTGGTCAATTAGCAGAGCAAAGAAGGAGTCGCGAGTTTTGTTCCCGGTGGTCCGGTGGCCGGTTAAAAGAAGTGTTAAGTGAAGGAAATTTGAGTTGGTTATAATATGGATTAACTGGTGGAAAACTGATTAATCATCAGAACTCAAAATGAATTCGTGATAGAGAGAGAGGAGAGAGATAAGTAATTAGATGAAGGCATTTAAAGCTCTAGGTCTGCTGTGCACCAACTTGATGATGTAATGGAAATTGAGTAACCAGTGCTAGAAATAGGAAATGCAGTACTGAAAGAGTCAACGAGTAGAAGTGTCCTCTGTTCGTTTTCATGTTTTGTAAGGTTATTTTGCCTATGGATAATTAGGCTAGGTTGTTGGCACATAGATAGTATAAAAATTCGCTACAATTGGACATCTCTGAATCATTTTTGGATGTAATTTCTCTACAACTTGCTGCAAATTTTTTATTTAATATAAATATACCAATTACTATTAAAAAAAATTGTCATTGTATTCTAATAGCCATTATGACTACATTTAATGATATATTGTTGATAGTACTTCATATGCAATACTCATCATCCAAACTAACTACCTTTGAGACTCTTGTGTTTGAATGTGTACTATCTTTATGTTATACATATCATTGTAACTATCATACTATTATAGTATTGTATTTTTTTTTCCAAGAGAAAAAATTGCTCAATTATATTAAAAATATAATATGTTCTCACAACCAATTACATCCAGAAAACTGAGTTGGTACAGCAGGGAGAATCATTCTCCTTCAATTAAACACCCAATTCAAAGGTGAGTGAAGTTACCCTGGAAAAATAAATAAAAGGAACCACAATTTGGAATAAGTAGAGATAGAAAAGAATAGAGTTATCAAAAAAGTCTATCAAAAATAAAGTTATTATAGTATTATAATTACACTTGATAATATGTCAAAAAGCTATGTTTGTTATTTTTTCCTTCCCACAAACCAAAAAAAAAGTCATACTTTTTCATATAAATCATCAACCTACATTCATAAAATGTTACAAATATAATTTTGAATTACCATAAAATAAAAACCTTTTTCAAACAAATTTTACTTTTATTTAATATTTGTGCCAAAAACAATGCAATGCATGCAAAAGGTCTAATAAAAAATAAAAATCTTACAAAATACATTTATTATTTTATAATTTCCTTATTTAAAAATCAATAATTATTTATTAGAAAATAGTTAGTGCTCATTATCTTATCTTAAATTCTACTAATATAATATAATTATGATCACTTTTAATCATAAATATTATTATATTGCATGCAAAAGGTCTAATAAAAAATAAAAATCTTACAAAATACATTTTTTATTTTATAATTTCCTTATTTAAAAATCAATAATTATTTATTAGAAAATAGTTAGTGCTCATTATCTTATCTTAAATTCTACTAATATAATATAATTATGATCACTTTTAATCATAAATATTATTATATTGTGTTGATATTAAATTTGACTTAGTTTAAGGCACCAAGTTATTATTGTAATGCGACTTAGTGGTCCAATAACAAATAAACAATTAACTTTGCAAAACACTTTACATACATTAATGGTTCCAAAATATTCATATAGTATTCTATTAATATAAGATATAAATATATATAACATGATCAATGTCAAATGATTAAAACAAACATACTAGATAAATGTATATAAATCATTTTGGTTCTAGAATATTTCATAACTTTCATAATATTCAACGCATATGCCAAGAGTTAATGCTCAGAGTTGGAGTGTTAAAGCCACGCATTGGAGAGTGGATCATAGGATGAGATGAGATGAGATGTTGAACAACCTCCTTAATGACTAGGATGAGATGCTGACACCCCATTTGGGGACAACACATATAAAATATAAATATATAGGTTTCATAATATTTCATATAATATTTAACACATAATATATATAATATAGATCAATGTCAAATGATTAAAAATATACATTTGTTAAATGTATATATGACCGTGGTTTGAGTATTTATTTATATTTTTATAGGTTGTATATTTAAATTTTTTAAGTTGGTTTAGGGTTGAAATTTGAAAAACATTTTATAATTTTAATGATTTTAACAATATAATTAAATGTTGGATAATTTTGTGTCGAGATAGTTTTTTCTAGCGAGGATCGTGTTTTGCGGAGCAACTGCAAGCTAAGGTTTAGACAGGTGTGGCCATTGCAGAGAGCAACATGAGCACAAGAGGAGGGGGTAAGGGGACCCCCTCATACAAACAGATAGTGGTAGACAAAGGGAAAGGGCCAAGGGGCAGAGCATTCAAGGCATCAATGACAGGCACCTCGGGATCAGACCCTGGAATAGGTCAGGAAAGAAACAAGGGCAAAGGTGAATGCAAGGAAGAGGAAGCAAGAGAAACTCAGAACTAGTCGCAAGACACAACAAAGACCAATTAGACCGAAGGGTGTAACCCATGCAAACCCAAAGCAACATTGATACCCAAGGTGGTATTGGAGGATCCGCAGACGCAACTCTACAGAGATCAGATGAAGGCGCATGCGCTAATTTGCAAATTTATGGGATTATGGCCCACAGAAAAAGCATTGCGCAACTCGATCAAATATCACTGGAAGACAAATGGGGAAGTGGAGCTCCACCTGGGCTCAAAAGGTTTCTTCACAGCGGTATTCATAAACCTGGAGGACAGAGACAGAGTATTTGAAGGAGGGCCATACTTCCATGCATCAGTAGGACTGTGCATGCAACCATGGAAGGATAATTTCTCCCCAGAAAAAAGAGACCTTCAAAAAGGTATCGGTCTGGCTGAGACTCTACTCCCTACCCTTAGACTACTGGCTACCCTCCACTTTCGAAGCAATAGGAAATAAACTGGGGAAATATATAAAGACCGCAGAAGCAACCCTGAAAGGGAGATACACATCCTACGCAAGAATATGCATAGAGATGGATTTGTCAGGAGCACTCCCAGAAGCAATATGCCTCGAATTCAAGGACGAGGAATGGATCCAAAACATCGATTATGAACAAATCCCCTTGCGATGCAGAAGATGCCACAAACATGGCCACCTGATCAAGGAATGCCCTCTTAATAAAAAGAAAGAAACGGAAAATTCCAAACCATAGCAGGATGAGGATGGATTTGTTAAACCAAACCCCAAAAGTAGAGCCAACAAAAGGTAGAGCAAAGCCTAGGCAGGAAATAAACCAGAAGTTCGATTGAGTCTGGAAGGAAGGGATAAAACCAATCAAGGGGCAGAGGCCAAGAGGGATGCAGTAATAGCTCAGGAACTCCGAGAACAAACACGAGACGAGCCCACCGATCGACCTAACAACCAGAAGGAACAAGGAAGATGTGCAACTCCGATGGAAGAAGAAATCAGAAACGACAACACCCCCATGCAAGACGTAGAGGGAGAGGTGGAAATGACACCGAGCGAAATAGGCACAGAAAATCCAGAACTCAGAGACCTAGTGGAAAGGGAAGGGATAGACCTCACGAACATACTGGAGCAATGGAAAAGACAGGGAGTGGACAATGTACCAACAGAGCAACTAGACCGCATCTAATACTTGTTCCTCCTAAGGGAGGAAGCCAAAGCTAGAGGCCAAAAGCAAGCACACGGAGAGATTGAACACCTAGGAGTCAAAGCTGGTGAGGTACAACCACAACTCTCACCCAAACAGACGTGGAGGAAAAAAGGCGGGAAATCTAATAGTGTAGCCCTGCAGGAGCTTGGAGCGCTACTGATAAACTCGGGTAAGATAAAAAAACTCTTCCCCAACTCCCCCCCGCATGTTTAAAATGAAGGTTATAACATGGAATATAAGAGGCCTAAACAACCCAAGAAAACAACGAATCCTTAGGAATAAATTAAAACAGGAACAACCGGATCTTTGTTTTATCCAAGAGACCAAGTGTAATACAGAAAGAATGGAAACAATTAGTCAACAACAATGGCGCAAGTAGAAGATGGTGCCCATTGGAGGCCACCAAATGGCAGGAGGCATTCTCACCCCGTGGAACCCACATGTACTAAGCCTAATAGTAGTTGAAGCGACAAGGCATACCATTACGTTCTGCATGCAAATCATTGGGAACACAGAGAAGATTTTATGCACTAATGTGTATGGACCCCGGGTGCCAGAGGAAAGGAGAGGAATGCTAAGCGATCTAGTATATCTCAAAAACCGAGCCAACAACCTCCATTGGATCCTAGCTGGGGATTTCAACATCATCACGTCACTCGCGAAGAAAAAGGAGGGACAAGAAGATTGGATAGAGATGCGGAGGAATTCTCAAAATTCATAGACACAATGAAAATGGTAGATATGAAAACAAAAAATGGCCATTTCACCTGGAATAATAAGCGAATGAGCCAACATCAGGTAGCAACAAGACTCGACAGATTCATAGTGTCAGAGTTAGTCATTATGCAAGGGATAACCTTAGACAACAACATCCTTCCATAGGGGGGATTTGATCATTGGCCAGTGCAACTAGAAGCAGGCTTCCAGACCACACCAAAGAACAAAGCCTCCAAATTCAAGAAATTTTGGATGGAACACCCGACTTTCAAGGAAAATATCAAGTAGTGGTGGAGTGAAGAGAAACCAGAGCAAGGGACAAGGTTCTTCAAACTCTACAAGAAACTAAAATATATCAAATATAGGCTCAAGGAGTGGAACAAGGATACCTTTGGGAATATAAACCAAAGTTCTTCAAATGTAGGGTACTCCTTCCTTGTGTTCATGCTCACGGCAAATGCATCCCATGTCTTGGGAAGACCATTGAGTACTATGTTTACCAATTCCTTCTCTGAAATGATCTCTTCAATAGCTTGTAGTTGATCTCTTAACTGAGAGATTATCACAAAGTATGATGTTATGTTGTCATTGTCATTCATCTTCATGTCACGGAGCTCATTCTTCAGACTCATTACTTGTCCAATGTTTCTGACTGAGAAGAGGTTTGTTACGGCATCATACATATTCTTAAATGAATCAAGATGGGAGATGTAGGGTATCAAGTTGTATTTTATAGAATCCACTATGATACTCATGGAATTGATGTCATTGTCTTTGATCTTCTCCATAACTGCAACGCTCTGCGGTTCCTTTTCTTTTCCTTCTTCAAATTTTGGTTCCATAATCTTTCCTTTCACGATATCCAACACTTTATTCTTGGCAAGGATGAGATCAATCCTTGTCTTCCATGCTCTGAAGTTAGAATCCCCATCTAACTTGTTTTCTGACTTCATAGAGTAAGTCATGGTTTCCTTTGACTTGGTCAACCCTAGATTTGACCAAAACCTCAACCTTAACGTCTTAGCTTGCTGAGAGTACCAGGAGATGCGCTAGGCTAG
>ML817199.1:0-13264 GCA_009831015.1 Picea engelmannii | reverse complement strand
TTATTTATTAAACTTGATCTTCATTATGGCTACCACCAGATATGTATGAAAGAGACAGACATCCCTAAGACTGCATTTTAAACTCATGAGGGCCACTATGAGTTTTTGGTCATGCCCTTTGTCTTGTGTAGTGATACCTCCACTTTCCAAAGCCTCATGAATCATGTCTTTCATCCCTTTCTCCATTATTTTGTCTTAGTTTTATTTGATGATATCCTCATCTATAGTAAAACCTGGACAACCTATGTTTCTAATGTGGATTGAGTTCTCCATTTACTCTCTCAACACCAAATTTTCCTCAAACAATCTAAATGTTCTTTTGGCCCCTCAAAATTCGAGTAGTTGAGTCATCTTGTTGGCAAGGCCAGTGTCAAGGTGGATCCTAAAAATATTGACGCTATGCAGGATTGGCCTCGCCCAAAGAATCTCAAAATATTGCGTGGATTTATGGGTTTAACATGTTATTATCGCAAGTTTGTTAAGAATTATGGAAAGATTGGGGCACCTCTCACAGGGAAGGCCAACACAGAGAGAATGGACAACTGTAGATGGCCGACTCGATAGAGGTTTCAGATGAACTTCTCTTGAACATATGAATGACACGACCAATGATTTGGCAACATTGACTCAGAGACGACTCAGGATATGACCTTGTAGCAAATCGAATGAGAGACAAATGGATTTCCCAAACCGGCTTCATATAATGAATAGGGGGGTGTCATGTTAAAGAGCAACACTTACTACCAATAATATGAATACGAAAACACATCCCTCTCCCAAATTTTCCTGCACCATTTCTGGTGAGTACCTCTTTATTTTTACACAAGATTGAGGAGGATAACATATGATTGTTGATGTAAGCTCATCCTTCAAAGTATGTTTAACGAACCCTAGGAAGGAGTGGTTCGATCCCATTATGGGTCTTTCGATGTTTGTTTAACGAGTCCAAAGATAGAAAACTCAAAGGTTTTTTATGATTATAGAGTCTAGAAAAACACTTAAAAGAGAACTCTCTCAGTTCCTTTTTTGTAAAATAGTATGATAAGACCAAAAAAGAGATAAATTATCGCCCAATAGATGCTTTCTTCAAACACTTTAACGAGCGTGAAAATAACAAGGTCGCTTGACAATCTTTTCATGTTTAGAGAGTCTAAAAAGAGCTTAAAGAGGAATCCAGGGGGTTCCTTTTTCGTATAACCTCGTTGAGCCCGAAAAGTGATAAAATTGTGCTCGATCACGTTCTCATGTATTTTTGAGCATGAGAACGGACAAAGACCAAGCTTGAGGTTTTGTGCAAAAAACCATAAAAAATAATTCAAACATGCGATGAAAAAGAGAAAATATCTGTATCCCTGTGTCTGAACGTCAAAGTCGTTACGTCTGCAAAATTCGCACTCATAAGGGTATTAGGCATTAGGTTTAATAAATAAATTAATTATAAAAAACCAACAAAAATGGAAAAAGTAAATATAAGTGGGTAAAAGTTATTTTTACCATAGTCATTGTAACTTGCCAATTTTTTAGCCCAAAACCCCTCTTTTGCCCTTGAATTTCAGCGCTAGATTGTGGGAGGTACGAGCTTCCATTCGATGAACCGTCTCCAGCAGTGAGGTAAGCTCCTTGTCTTCTATCTTTTCATGGTTCAATTTTTCATTTTCATTGGTAAATTTCATGTTTTTGAGCTTGTTTTAGGGGTTAAAATTGCACTCAACCATTCTCACAGGCCAACCACACGGGACCTATGAGAATGCATCATTCTCGCAAGTGGCCCCAAAGGCACCTACGAGAACCTCACATTGTGACTAAAGGGAACCTGTGAGAACCGTAAAGTGAAAAATTTCTTTGAAGTTTTCTCAATGAAAAAGATACCAAGTCTTGAAGACAGTTGTTGACCTTCTTCTTATGTTTCTTATGCAGGCATTTGGCTATCACCATGGTTCTGGAATGGCGTGAAAGAGAGCATGAAGAAGATGATGTTATTATCGAGAATAACCCAGGCACCGTTGCCACTTTGCGATACTGTGGTCTCCTGAAATTCTTTCGTATCCCGGGTATGAGGGCCCAAGTCAAGCTATTGGAGTACCTTGTGCATATGTGGGATGTGGACCAACAAGTTTTCCACGTAGGGGTTCACACATTGTCCTTGGATATTGAGGAAGTTTACTTCTTGACAGGACTGTCATGGTGTGGGTACCATGCTATCTTGACTGGAAGCAGAGGTGGTGGGATGCCTATGAGTGAATACTGCCATTTGCACTGTGTTCCAGAGGTGGAAAGGAGCAAAGGAAAAGTGGCCATTTGGGGGGTGCAGGATTTGACCCTTCGCACTATTTTGTTCACCATTTCTCATATGTCTAAGAGTGTTTCTCCTCACATGGCTCTCCAGAGATACTTTCAGTATTCCATAGAGTGTACTGAGCCTCGGGTCTTTAACTGGGCAGACACATTCCTTTGTAGCGTGAAGAGGCAGTTGACCAAATACAGGAGAGGCGACCTGAAGCAATTTAGGTATGGGTCTTTGTTGGTGTCCTTCTTTCTTGAGAGGGTTCCCTTGCTGATGTTGCAGTTTGGGTGGGGTCTACCGGTTCCATAGGATCCAAGAATTCTGAGGTGGTGTAACCTCATGGCCAGGCATGTAGCTGGACCAATCATCAAATACAATGATTCCTTCTTTGACTGGTTGCGACCACAGATGCTGATGGTCGATGATTATGCCTATGCTGGGTTGGATTTCCGAGGAGATCTAGACATGGTATTTCCCAAGGGTGCTCAGTGGGGAGATCTCGGTAAGAAGTACACATTTTTACTTTTTAAATGTTTTTGTGAATTTTATTAAATACAAATGTTTTTATGTTTGTCCAAGGTCTAATTACAAAAATTCTTTTTTGATGACACAGACGTGGGGCCTTATCAACCACCTGGTACTTCTCCTATTCAGTGACGAGGAGAGGTGGCTCCAGTGCCATGATGGGACGTTGAAGATTATGAAGCAGTGGAACAAAACTTAGAGGGTTTGACTGCAGACATTCTAGACATGCCTCTTGGAGAGGTTCCACGATGTTATCAACGTCATACGGTGGGGGTGTCAGAGTCTATTGGCCGATTTATTCGTAGGGTTTCCCGGGCAGTCATGTGTTACCATGAATGTCATCCATGACATCACTTTGTAGAAGCTATGAGCTTCAGATTTTGAAACATTAGTCCTCAGATAGAACTTTTTTGTAAAAAACTTTTTGATCGTTATATATACATATGGTTTCTACCAGCTTATATTGTGTTGATACTTGTGATATGATTGATTTATAAATGACACAAATGTCTATCTAAAACATAGTTAGCTAATGCATCAGTTAATGTATTTAGACATCTAGGAATATGCTGATACTTAATATAATCAAAATAACGTTCCAAGAGGCGAATTCACAAATACACCCGTAACAAAGTAGGACTTCAAATAGCATAGACATTACTTAACTGTAGTACTACGAGATGTAAATTGAGTCGTACAACCAAGTGACGGATACCAAGAGAGATAGAATCAATCAATAATTCGATAACGGTGCTATACTCTGCAATATTGTTGGTCGCACGACCGAGGCACACACCTCGTAAAGTGACAAGTTCGTTTGTAGGGGCGTAAATTGCCCACGCAGCAGAAGCAAGGTTTCAAGTACTACGACTAGCGCCATCAGTGAAGCCAATGTGGGGTAGCAAAGACTCCGACATCTGGAAATCAAATACAATGTCACATAAGGGCAGAGACCAGATAACGACAAAAGCAAACTATAGTAACACACAAGAAGTATGATACAATAAAAATACAAGTACTCATGCATAGGTGATCTTATGCATAGTACTTCTTCAAGTACAACCCATTTCTGGGTTCACTCAAAGGGATACCATCATAATCTACTAACTCGTAAGCTTCTTTCTCTAAAACTCGTCTGATGATATAAGGACCTCACCACATGGCTTCAAATTTTCCTGCTCCTAGCATATCTCGATCTTGTTCGTAGAGGAGAACAAGATCTCATTCGGAGAAAATGTGAGGCTTGACATGTTTGTCGTATTGGGCCTTGACACGTTTCTTCTGGGCTTCTATGACTAGGGTAGCATCACATCGAGTTTCATCTAATCGCATGAGATACAATAGACGTTCTTCTTTTGTAGAAGTGTTTTGTAGGAGTTCGATGACTAGTTTTAAAGAGGGTATCTCGCATTCAATCGAGAGAATGGATTATAAACCATAGACTAACCGGAAAGGTGTAAACCCAGTAGCGGACTTAACGGACGTCTGGTAAGCCTACAATGCTGAAAACAACATTGTGTGCCAACTTGTTTTTTGAATCCCTATCATTCATTGAAGCATGGTTACGAGAACTTTATTAATCACTTCGACTTGGCCATTGGCTTGTGGGTAATAGGGCGTTGATTTTTCATGGCGAAGACCCAACTTTTTAGTGATTTCAGACATCATGAAGTTTCTAAAGTGGCTAACATGATTGGTGACGATATCTTGAGGAACACCAAAACGAGCTATGATGTGATTGAAAATGAATAATGATGTGGTCTTTCCAGTATTGTCAAATGTCAACATCACCTCATCCCATTTCATGAAATAATATGTGGCTACAATAATGTATCCATGCCCCTCGGTCGAGTGGGGGTGACATGTCATGAAATCGATGCCCCATTTCGCGAAGGGACCAACGGTGACCACAAGGTGAGGAGGAGTAGGATGTGATCGTATCTTATGATTATAGGTTTGGTAGGCGTGGCATTTTTGGACGAAGATTATGCAATCGTTAAATAAAGAAGGCCAAAAATACCCTGCTCATAAGATCTTTTGGGCAGTAGGATACCCGAACATATGACCACCATAGCCTCCATAATGGAAATCATTTAAGGCTTTCTTGGCTTCGTCGAACATGAGGCAGGGTAAAGCAACTGAGTCAATCCCACGACGATAGAGAGTATCCCTGAGGATAATATATTGATGGGCTTGGTAGCGTATTCGACGTCGATCAGTACTGGAAAAATTGGGCCGAAAAGTCTGGGTTTGGAGATATATGATGATATCTCCATACCAAATATCATCAGAAATAATTAGGAAAATGGATTCATCAGGTAATGAATATGCTGCTACATTTTCCATTACAGAGTAGGGAAAGTCGCATATCAACTCGACAAACAGTAAGGACTTCTTAGACTTGGTTTGTTCGAATTCCAAGTCAAACTCCTGGAGTATTTTCCCCCTAGAAATTGACGTGTGAGAATGTGTTGCATAGGGTTGTAGTTAGAAATTACCGTAGTCTTGTGAGAGAGGATATAGTGTCGGAAACGTTGAACTGCTTGGATGACTACCAAGGCCAGTTTTTCAACATGTAAATACTTGGTTTCGGTAGGCGTTAGACTTCAAATCAAGTAATAGATAACATGTTCGTCATGAGAATCATCCTCTTGTACGAGAACCATAGCAATGGTGTAATCTGAGGCTACGAGGTAGAGGAAATAATCGCAACTGTAATCGGGGGGGAAGAGAAGTGGAGCACGTGTCAGGGAAAGTTTCAAAGATTCGAAGGATTTGTTTGCGATGGTATCCCATACGAAATCAGACCCCTTTTTGAGTAGTCGCGTAAATCCACGAGTTATCTCGACGTAGTTCAGGATGAAATGGCGAAGAAAGTTTTCTTTCCCTTGCAAACTTTGTAATTAGTGAAGTGTAGAAGGAGGAGGGAGATTAAGAATCACCTCGACCTTTAAAGGATCTACCCTGATCCCTTGATGTGAAACAATAAAGCCTAGAAGTTGTTCGGATTCTACGCAGAAAACGCACTTGTGTGGATTCAAGTGTATATGGTAAACCTGACAGCGGATGAAAATGGCTCGGAGGTGGATTGGATGATCAACTCGATGCATGGAATGAGTAGATAAGTCATCAAGATATGGTTGCACGATGTGCTTGATATCATGGAAGGCATAAGACATAGCACATTGAAAAGTTGAACCAATGTTCTTTAGACCAAAAGGGAGTTTCCGATAGGCAAAAGTGCCCCAAGGACAAATGAAACAAGTTTTTTGTTGATCCTCGGAAACAATATTGATTTGATTATATCCGGAGAAACCATCCATCAGAGAGAAGATTTCGCTTTTGGTGCAATCGTTGACAATATGATCGATGAAGGGGGTAGGAAAGTCGTCCTTAGGACAAGCTTTGTTGATATCCCTATAATCAACACATACACGAATTGTGCCTTGTTTCTTGTCGATCAGGACAATATTGGAAACCCAGTCAGTGAGGGCCACCGGGTAAATAAATCCATCTTTGAGAAGTTTCTCGACTTCAAGCTTGATAGCAGCCGCTTTACGTGGGTGAACTGGACGAAGGCGTTGCTGGACGGGTTTAGCGCCTGGGTATGTCTTGATCTCGTGTATCACAATGTCGAGGTCGATACCCGACATTTCTTCGTAGCTCTAGGTGAAGATGTCACAAAACTCTTTGAAAAATGATGTGTAGGTGACGAGTTCGTCAGGGCAAGACGAAGCTCTGATATGCACATTTTCGACAATTCCAAGTTTGATGGATATGTCGAGAGGAATAGTGGGTGAGATATTGCTTAATTTCCCTTCGGAAAACACATCATGTGTGGACTCGGGAATGGTTGAAATGACAACAAAAATCAACAAGGCCGAGATCTATTGGTAGCTCTCGATGGTGTATTATTCCAGGAAAAGGATAGAACGGTGATGGCGATCATCCCAGGGGGTGTCTTCCATGACAAACATAATCATCTCATCCATGGGAAAAATGACGTGGAAAGGATCTAGAGATAAATCACCAAGAGAGGGGGTAGATGGGGTTGCTAATTGAATGGCCTGATAGGTGGATTCGACCAGACTTAAAGTCATTTCATCGTCGTAACGAAGATGATCGCCAGAGTTAGGTACCATCCATGGGTCGTGAGACACAGGGGTTCTGTGAATCAAGGTGGATATCATGTTGATTGAAGCGACAGACGAGTGTCGAACATTAGGTGGTGGAATGGGGAAGGTACCCACTAACAAAGAGTCTTTGAGAAGACCTACACCGACGTTCTCGTAACCTGGTGGGGTTTTAGCGATGAACGATATATTGCCAGTATGCGTGTCCAAGTTAAAGAAGGATAATTGCTCGATGGTAATGACCTTTCCTTGATGTGGGAAATGTAAAACACAAAAAAGAGTCGACACAAATGCGTGCATGGAATCGATCCAGCTACGACCAAGCAGAAGATTGTAATCGAGAGGAGCGTCAAAGACTTCCACTTTGACTTGGACTATTTTTCCTTCTAGTGTGATTGGCAATGAAGGAAGGACACTGTAGGGATTAAAACTGGAGCCATTGAAGGCTTTGAGTGTGTTATGGGATTCAGTAAAAGAGGGAGAGCCGATGGCTTTCCAGCAGGTAACAGACATGACACACATCGAGGCACCCTCATCGATAATGGTTCTACAAATGTTTTTGTTGGAGACAATCACTTGGATTTGGAACGCGAGTTGAGGGGGTAACCTTGGAATGTGATCTTCCAAGTCAAAAATTATTAAATTCATGTCCGTCAGGTCGATTCCACCGATAGCTTTCAACAGTGCCTTCTGTTGTGTGGGACAACTTTGGAGGACTTTGAGGGATGACATTGCAGAAGGTGCTTGGGCTATATCTTCAACAATGCTATAGTTTTGGGCAACACTAGCATGAGGATTGAAAGACAATTTCCGAACAACGCCCTTTGGAGGGGGTCGAAGGACTGTGTCAAGGCTTGGTCGTTCAATATGAAGAGGACCGTTGGTAGGTGGAGTCATGGGAAAGGGTTGTACCAATGAAGGAGGTAGATCAACAACCTTCTCTTTAGAGGGAGAATAATCTTTGGCTCGAGTGGTGAGTTCGATGTCATTCTTCTTTGAATCGCCAGTACACATTAAAACATAGGATGTAGTGGAAGGGGAAGGTTGGTCATGAATGACCAATTGGGCCTGTTGTTGAGAGGGGAAGGGTTGGGACAAAACGTCCGTAGTGGGTGGTTTTGGGGCCCCTTGAAGGAACTTAGTAAACTCGGCGCATCATGGACAATCCTTTGTGTAGTGATCATAACCACAGATAAGACAAGGGTATCGAGGTTTGTGCTTATCCCTATTGTCAACAGGTGGGGTTTTGGTTCTCTCTGCTTGAGGAGTATTTTTTTCCTCCTTATTCTTACCCTTTCCCTTTTTGGATTTGTTTTTATCGGCTCGGGTAGATTGAACAACATTTACCTCAGAAGTCTTTCCGGTGGGAGGGGTAGGAGACAGAGCATTTTGAACATTAGAAGAAGTGGGTTTGGGGTTGTTTCTTGAGGTGGAATGTGGTTGGGTATGGAAAGTCCCAATCACACTGTTGGATGCATGAGACACAGCTGGAGCATTTGAAGTGGTGGAAGTGGAAGGACGAGGTGCATCAGGGAGTAAGTCGTAAAGAGTACCCATTTGTGAGTAAACGAGGTCAAGGTATTGAGCACAAATTATGGCATGTTCTTCTGTGATAACTCCACCCATGGCGATGTCACGAGTGATGTCATTCACAAATGATTTTGTGAACCACTCTGCCAGCAATTGATCGGGAAGTTCGAGTTTGATGAGACATTGTCTCCATCGCCACTCATGAATGTGATCGGATATATGAGTGGCTTTGGTTTGTTTGAAAGAACTCAAAATATCGGTCCCTGTTTCATAATGGATCGGTAACTAGTAGTGGGTGAGGAAAGCCATAGCTAGGGTGTTGAAGTTGGTGAAGAAACCTCATGGTAATTTTATATACCACTTCACAGCAGAACCTGTGAGAGTTCTTTGAAAAAGACGTAAACGAATATAGTCATCCATCAAGGAGTTGGATGAGCACCAGAGGTGAAAAGTCATGACCTGATTGTTCGGGTCCTCTCCCGCTTTGCCATTGAATTTAGGGATGTCAGATGGTAGCTTGGTTGGTATAGCAGGCCATTGGGGAGAGTGACGGATTGGATCATTTAAAATCCTCGACAGATCCGGGAGGTCCAAAGTGGCCAAGAAGGGTAATTCTCTATTCACATGCAGGTACTGGTGACTTTGGGGAGGGAGTCCCATCAACAAACTAGTGGGACCATAAGAAGTCTGCATATAATGCGAATACCCAGGCAGATTCAGTGGGTGTTGTAGAGGAAAGTAGCCCATGGGATTATATCCTTGAACAGGGACATGAGTTTGAGCATTCGAGCCCCAAATAGGATTGGACATACCTGGATATGGTTGGCCTATGCTAGGGCGTATAATGGATGTAGCTGGAAGCTTTTGCCCCCTAGTCAATTGGGGATTATGTTGTATCAGATGGTTCCAATATTGAGCCAAGGATGGAAGTATGTTTTGTCCATAGGGTGGGGTCAGGAGGGGTTTTCCTCCAATCAGGGGTTGTGTTCCAATTGGGGGTTGTGTTCCAATTGGGATTTGCATTCCAATAGGAATTTTCTCTGCAAGAGGGGGTTGAGTCAAACCTCCTTGGTGAAATTGTCCACCAACAAAAATCTGGTAATTTGGTGTGAACGATGGAATAGTGCCACTAGGATTAGTGTTGTCGATAGAGGACGGAAAAGGTCCTCCAAAAGGGGGTTGAGGAAGCATCGGAATGAAGCCAAGAGGAGAGTTCCTATAAGAAGAGGGACCACCAGGAGTTCCAGATGGGGTTTGCGTAGGAGTGGGAATAGAAGCATTCAACGCACGGTATCCGGGTGGAAGCATCGGGGTGACACTGGGTGAGAGCAATGTGTCGATGGGGGTTTACTAGTCGCTGTAATCCTGGTGTGAATACTCGTAGTGTCTGTGTAATGGACCATTTCTATAGGGACGGTCAAGATGTGGTCAGCTTGTGGAGCTTCTGTACCAGGAAAATAATAAGCAGTAGTAAAAGGTACCGTGTCTGGGTTTGAGGTTTCAGGGAACGCATGTGAGACGATGATTTCAACGCCTGATCCTACACCAAAAAGGTCCCGTCTAAAAACACCAGCAGACCAAAAAGGATCTTGTCCCCTAGGTCCTGGAAAGGGTCCAGTCGGTGATCCAGAAGACACAACAACTAAGTCTTCGGAATAATTCACTTGCATAATATGTCTCTCAAAATCGGGGTGAAGTCGAAAGTCCTCTCGAGAATTGATAATTCGGAACTATTCCAGAGAGTCGTTTCTTTCCACTTATGGAGTGGTGACGTCTTGTACTTCACTCTGTTGAGGAGAGCCCTCTGGTGAGCTTGTAGGAAGGGGTTGAGAACCTTCCATATTTTCTGGAGGTAAGCCCTGCATTCTACGTGAACGACGTGGAGGGTCTATTGTGAACGAGTTACAAACTTATGAAGAAAGTCCTATGGTCAACTTGGGTAAACAAATAGCATGCACTAGTAAACAAAATCTAGGAAACAATACCAAGCAAACAAGACCTTCTAATTCCGAAGTCACTAGTTGGTGATGAAATCCAATGTTGCAACAATGAGACAAGAAGAGGCTGGGCTAGGGTGGAAAAGTTACGCTGACGACCTGCTTAATGGACTTACACCCTGGTGCAAGATCCCACACATAATCGTGGGTATACCCTCCAAGGAACCCAAATGAGTTTGGCCAACGTCGATTCCAGGTACCATGAAGACTTGCCCCTTAATAGTCACCTTCTGTAAGACCCTAAAAAGATAGGCCACTAAGGTTACTACCGACAACAATAAATCCTGGGGGGACAGTCGACAGTCCGAACCACATGAAAGGGTAGGGTATCTAGCCCAAAATCAAATTGAGAGGCTTCCACTCATCATTGTGGGTATACCTCCAAGTGACCCCCGTAATACATGCAATCTCTACACCGATATCAATAAAGAAGGGTGAGTAACTCTGTCAATATCAATGCGACCTCATGTTTGACCCTTGTGTGAGAAGGGCTTCCCAGGATGAAATGTTGTAAATGAAATTTTGACACTCCTTAACACAAGATGCTATTGTGTGTATTGTGCTTTGGAGAGTGTAACTCTCTGCTTATTCCAAAGCGCTAGCCTAGCTAATTGTTGGTGTAATAGAGCCCTAGAAAAGAGTTACTAGTTAAATTTTAAAATCGTGCAATGTTATTAAGGGTTGTTGTTACTCAAAGGGAACAGAGATGAAACCGATGTTGTGTGAGACTCTGACCCAACAATGCATAGATAGGAATGAAATATATCAATTTTCATTCAATGAATCCTATGTACGAGAGGGAAAGAGAAGTTTTCCGAAACAATATTGAACTACGATATGCAATCTCAACGAATCACGCAATAATGACAATTCTCTATTTGTTCTTTTTCAACAATTTCAACAATTGATTTTCAATATTTTCAAAACGAAAATGCTTTTAAAAGAATTTTTTTTTTTACTTTTCAAAAAGGATCTACACCATGGTGGTGAAAGTAAGGAAAACCAATAACTAATGAAAAAACAATAAACAAAACCCAAACCAATCTTTCAATGGAAACAAAAACAACAAGCAGACAAAACTAGTCTTTTCAATTGCAAGAGAACAATGATTTTCCAAACAATGAGAAAATGAGAAAGACAAAGAATCCCAACTTTCAAACTAATCACCGGATCCTAACCAAACAAGTACTCAGATTCCAAGATCAAAGAGTATACTCTTGCAAAGAAAAGTCAAGAGATGAGAGTTGAGAAAAATATGGACAAGAAGAGCCTTTGATTTTTGAAGACTGATCATGCACAAAATCCGAAGACAAGAAAAAATCAACCAGTGGTCCAAGAATTTATTTTCAGACACCTATACTGATTTGGGCATTTGAGCATGCAAAAACCTTAAATCCAAAAATTTTAAAAGAGGGTTCGCAGGCTATCAGTAATACATAGTGTGAGAATGGAGCATTCTCCCAGGCTATCTTTGAGAAGGGTGCGAGAACCTCGCACTGGACTTAAAGGTAGAGTGCGAACTCAAGGTGTTCTCGCAGGCCACTATGGGGTTTAGTGCGAGAAGGCCTAAAACTAGGCAAAATTTTGGAAAAAGACAAGAATTTTGAAGGGACTTCTGGACCCAGAGAGTCTATCAGGGTGTCCTGAAGACTCAAAGATTGATAGAAATGAAGAAAGGTAATTCAAGAGCAAATGGCCAAGGAAAAACACCAAAAACCACAAAAAAATGGGTTGCATCCCCAGTGGAGTCGTCAATTTTGTTATCGGACTAATCGGTAGGTGCGGACACTAATATATCTCCCTAGATCCACCTGGATCTGGAACAAAATAGGATAGAACATGACTCTTTCCCTAAGTTATGACCATTGAATTAGCTAGTAAGGAGGAACAAATGACATACCTTTGTATTGCTTCCTAGGGTCTCTGTTGCTCCCACTTCGCTCC
This sequence comes from Picea engelmannii, assembly GCA_009831015.1. Classification (NCBI taxonomy): domain Eukaryota; kingdom Viridiplantae; phylum Streptophyta; class Pinopsida; order Pinales; family Pinaceae; genus Picea; species Picea engelmannii. The sequence goes on along the minus strand of ML817199.1, from coordinate 851 downwards.
AGTGCTCTTGTGAGGTCAATACCAAGACAACACAAACCAACCAAAGTGAAGATAGTAAAATGTATTCAATCGTCAACTTATGTGTATGATCAAGGAATTACACAATAAAGTAAGAATAATTTTATGGGAAAAGGACACGTCATTGTATCATATTAATCGAAAGTAGAAGATACAACATGATCGCCTTGATGTCGCAAGCTTCCTTTCCGTGACTCTTGGTTCCAACACACACACTTGCTCGATCCTTGCATGAAGAAGATCCAATTCCTCTTGATAGACCTACTAGAGTCTCCAAGCTTCTATTCAAGTAGGGTTCTTCACACAATTCCTTCACCAATTCTTCAATTAATCTTGCTTAACCTTTTCTATGAGAATCCTATCAATATATACGAGAAGATGAGATGGTTACATGGATGAGAGTGATCCCACCAAATCAGGGAAACTAGTAAAATGATAACCATTCAAATGGAAACCCATTTTCTGGAAGATTCCCTTCTAGAACCCTCGAGACTTCATCTTTTTTCCAAGCTTGAAAACAAGTTCGCACCCTAAGTATAGAGCACAGTGCGAGATGTTCGCACCCTAGCTGAAGGTGGCCTGCGAGAATGGGTCATTATCGCACCCTAGGCTATAAGTAGCCTGCGAACTCACTTTGAAAATATGTTTTCTGGAAGGAGATAAATGCTACTTTTCTCAGGAGAAAGTTCTTGTTAGGAGCCTGAGTACATTATTGTCAATACACCATCAAGATGACCAAAATCATGTGTAACACTAGGTCAAACGTTCTTTTTTCTGGGATGGTATGAAACATGAAATTTGCAATTTTGTGGAATTTTTTTATGTTTGTCAAC
>ML817198.1:58461-69327 GCA_009831015.1 Picea engelmannii | reverse complement strand
GAACTAAACTAAACACACTTCAGACACCATCATTAGTAAAACTATGATATAATTGTCTTTAATCACTAAAAACATAGAAAAACGATGTATTAACCACATGAGATGTATAACTGTGAATAATGAAGGTTTATGGCGCAATTGGAAACATATCATCTGTGAAATGCGGGAAATGGTTTAAGAATAATGACTTTATTGGGCAGAGACTTATGACAAAAACAGAGCCCAACACTCCCCCAAACCTGAGGGTTTTCATGTCCTCATGCGAACAAGAACTTGTGAATCTCTGTTTGTTGTTCATTGTATACTATGTTTAATTATCTCGCATGAGTAGATATTTGTGGCATTGTTTCTTTGTGCTAGTGTTGGTTCTTGTGGAGCAACACTTTGGAGGCTGAAAGTGTTTATTCTTGTGGAGCAACAACCTTCACAACTGAATTTTTATCATATGGTCAAAATGAACATATTTTAATTTAGTTTCCTTTAATACATAGCAACAAAAATTGTCATGAAAATGAAGGACACACAAGGGATGGGCATTATGAGGGATGGTGAATGAGTGTGGAGAATGGTTAGTGAAATGATGAAGATGGTGGCAATATGAATATGAACTTGGACACTTTTATACTCTGTACTTTAATTTCATCTTAAGACCAATATCTAGTTGTGGTTCTTTGCTTGGATAGGCACCAATGACTTCATCCTCTTATTGAGAACATTCAGATAATGATCATAAGAATTTTTTATTATGTACAAGGAGAAGACACTATGAATGTTGCTTTGTATTTGTACTTGTATACCACATATTTTATTTTAATTGCTTGGTCTTATGATCAGAATATAGATTTTATTATGAATGGTGGAGTGAAAATGGAAGGTTTTTTGGGTAGTGTTGATGGGAGAAAGTGGCCGCTCGTCAACTGGAAGAGCGAGTCCGGTCTGGGGTTGTCTAATTAATCCAAGCCATTTGGATTGACTCACTCTGACGAGTTTAATGGCTCCGTTGGCCAATCTAAAGTCCTAAAAGAAATAAATAAATAAAAGACACAAGATGACTTACTAATTACTAATCACTGATATATATATGTACATGTAAATATACAACTTATTTTAAATATTATCTACACACAGAACTGTTTGTCTAATTCATATACATGTTATACAATTCATGAGTTTTAATCTGAACTCACTAAAATCAATGTAAAAATGACACTTTTGATGAAAGTAGATAAAGAAAGCCAAAAAAGAACTATTTTTTTTTGGTTTGTTTTTTATCTCTATTGCATCTGTAAAATAAAAAATCAAGCTACTATTGAAACATAATATGTAAATAGTGGAAACCAAACCATATGTAAGAGTTTCTATATTAAACAAGCAAATAAAAGGAATAAACTAACCTATCTATCACTTGAAGAGTATGCATCTGATGTTTGTATGATCATAAATCGTATATCCAGTCTGTCCACGAGATAAATATGCCGTGCAACTTCACGTTGTTTGGAATAAATGCCAAACAGTGTATTGACCGCTGTATTTAAATGATAAAACCACAGGACGCAAAATAATAACTGTGATATATGAGATTGCAAGTAATTACACATAAGATAAATCCGATAGTAACGACCCACTTTTAATCACTCAACGAGATTAAGATAAACCTTATCATTCGACTTGAATGATCATTCACTATTTTCATATAATTGAAGCATAAAATTGTGAACTGTATGAAAAAAATTATCTTGATGACATAATAATCTGTGAAGACGAAAGCTATCAACAGTCATCAAATTATCAAGATAGACAAATCATAGACAACAACAATATTTACAAATAGCTAAAGCAGAAATGTAAACATATGTTATGTCCAAATTTGAGTATAAGCTATCCACAACTAGCCCCAGGTCAAGATGTGTTCATTACAAAAAATAATGGGTTTTTAAAGCCTTCAAAAAGGTAACTGTTTCCTCATCTGAGATCAGATATTGATTACAAAAATAAAAAGGGGATATAACCACCCAGATCATACCAAATCCTCTAAAGCTAAGAAAAGGTTCATTTCTGTTTATACAAAATGTATCAAAGATATGACTAATGAGTCTCAAAGATGACTTAGATCATTTGGTAACCATGAACTCCTGGATATCCTGAAAAGACAAGAAAAAATAGAGAGATTTAAATATATTTTTAACCATTAATTTGCAAATTTCGAATTAGAATAACTAGCTACAGAATTTGCTGATTCTATAGCTAGTTATTTTAGTGAAATGAAATCCAATTTAATGAACAAAACAAACTAATCTTAATAAATAACCTTATTTCAGATAAAAGAATCATACCTCTAACTGTAAAACCAAATCGTATAAGATGATTTTAGAATTCAGTATTGTTGTTGCAACCTCCACGTTTTTAAATGTTACATTCCCTATAGTCTTTATATGTTTCCCTTTGCTTTGAATGACAAAATCAAGCCTATGGTTTTCATTCGTTAAGGCACCGATCTGATCAGTGAGAGCTTTAACCTGTGACTGTAGGATAGGTATATCAGTGTAGTATCTATCAATCCAGAATAGGCAAACTCCACACTTTGACTGTGCGACGGTCTCTCGGGAATAATCACAATTGTGAACCGAGATATTTCCAACATGGACTGTAGATTTATTACCCAATTTAATACCAGGAAACCCTTCGATATGCTTCAGACAAGGTGGTAAATTGTCTACGAAGTTGTAAGGCTGATTGAGGAGGGGCTGGGATGAAAGAGGGTCTTCCTCGAAATCAGCCTTCCATCTCTCTTATTTTTAAAACCCAAATCAATCTCACCTTTAGACGACTTGCCTACAGGTCTGTTTGCCTTTTATACCTCCTAGCCATTTTGTACAAAATCCTCCACAGAAAATAAGGCACGTTTAAAGGAAACCCTATGAAATTCATGAGAAGATGTAGGTGATAAAGAAACACAAAACCAAAATGGCCTTCACAGGTCACAAATTGTTTCAACAATGCAAGTAAACCAAAACGCTTACCTCAACCACAAAGAAATTCTGAGACTTTGACCTCTAAAGGACGAGCTGTATCTCTGTAACGATCCAATTTCTAGGGAAACTGCCCGCAATGAAGGTAAAAGGGCTCATTACGGTTCTGGGTTTTCAAAGGTTTGATCTAATTCATAACCATTTGCTCAGAATAGCTCCCACAAAAACGTGTCTCTGGCAGTCAATTACGGGGTTGAACAGACTGTAACAAGAGCGACCCAAAACAATTGTGGGTTTATATGACAGAGGTAGGAGAGGTAAGTCTGAGCGGATACCATGAAAATAAAATAAGCAGAGAACCTGTGTGATCAAAATAAATATATGGAGGTCTCAGTTATGGGATTTGAATACTCCTAGTCATGAATGTTCCTGTACGTTACACCACCCAAGATCTCAATTCGAAGTGAGAGGCCTGTCAACTCAAAATGCCAGCCAACCAATGATGTACAGGATACAGTTCTGATGTGTTTAATTCCCATGTGTTGTAATGGGTACAGTTGATTTGCAAATGCTAGGATATAGATATGTTTTTGCAAACCAAATGCTAATCAAATTTTGGTATTTTTAACGAAGATAAGCGTATAATTAAATAGCAATTCAACATAGGTATTTCATTGGTATATGATAAGCTCAGAAAAAATATTCAAATGTGGAAGTTGTAAGCCGATTGCCAAATATTTTAACCAAGCCTTGGATAAAATCAAAATGGGAAATTAAGTTTCAATTTCTTGATTTATGCTTACAATCATGAATCAAGCATGAAAATGCGAGATAAAAGTAAAACAAAGAATAGTCAAACATCCTTTTTTAACAACCCAATAATCAACCTAGAATAATGACAATTACAAGATGGGGTGATGGAAGCTACAGGAGGTGTTATTTGTCATTCGAAATAGAAAAAATATCTGGGGCTGCCAACAATGGCGACTTACTGGGAGAAGTAGTTATCTCTGTATCACTGACGAGTTCATGTTAGAAATGTTTGAATGATTTGAAATCAAAGAACAGCTGAAAGACATTTAAGCATGCTTTGAAAATCATTACGTGGTCCATCTTAAGATATCTTTCATTAAAAAAATGAAATCTGGTGACAGACTTCACAAATGAAAGCCACGATGTTTAAGTTATTGGATCCAATACTGTTGATAGGGCCACTACTAACAGTAGGCATCCATAGCCTTGGCAAGGATGTCAATTAACCCACTCTGACGCCTCTATCCTGTCCAAGAAAATTCAAATCAGAATGAAGGATGCTTATGATAAAAAATACTTTATTTTTACCTGAGAATTTTCTCTAACTTGACATTGCTTCGTTGCCGCCGGGACTGTTTAGTACCCCAACAAAGTTGTCTTGGCACCATGCATGCATTTACCCACTACCAGCAGACCTGTTTAGTATCTCGACGGGTTTGCAAACACTTCCCACAACTCTCAAGAAATTATTGATATAATTTATAGATATCCAAAAGAGCGGGGTGATGTTGAAAATTTCAGTCTATGGCATATTCATTATTTTCTGGCTGCTTTAATTTTTGCTTGCTAACCTTCATCATGGTCTGAAAATAGTTCATTCATGAAACTAATTTTTCGAGGACAGAAAGACATTGTTTAGTTGCTTTCTTAAAAGCAGGGACATCGTAAAGAGCTTTTTAAAGATAGTCATGTTTGCTCTCAAATGCAAATTGAAACCAAGAAATCAATTCTCAAACAAAATACCATCTTTAACTAGTCTACGTTTTTTAGAAAAACACAGCAATTGATGCTCTGACAACCCTTGACAGTTGTTTTAAGATGAAGCATTATGTTTTCCTCTTTTGAACTAAAAGGTGATACAGGCACGATTTAACCAGAAAGCAATGAAGACAAACAAAATAAAAAGAACCAAAAACCAGAAAATAAACCAAAACATAAAAAATATATACAAAGATGGGCCTGAAAACATCATGCGAAAAATCCCTTGGGAAACTAAAAGAAAATAGAAAAATCCTGATTGATGTGAAAGAAGTCCTACTCGTGGTACCTTGGGTCAGGGTTGAATTTACAATTCAGATTTGTCTCTTTACTTTCCGTTTAAAATTTTCATAATAATACTACGGCTTTGAGAAGAAATATTCAACGAAAAGCAGAGAGAAAAGTATCATGTGGACTTCCCTGACAATCATCATGTTATGGTTCTCGTGGTGCACCCACTTGCGCTCATGCTTGCATTATTAAAAAGATAAATAGTGAGTAATAAAACTAAAAGAAAACCTACTCCTAAACCTACCCTAACTACTAAACAAATCAAAATACTACGTGAAGTCATGCTTCCAATGTATCCATCGGAGTAACTCCAATCCTGCAATGGAAACAAAATCAGATAGTACTAAAAAGAACGGTAGTATATCAAAAAATGACATAAATATATCACACTTACCTTCATAATCATCATTTAGAAACAAAGTAAGCATGATCTTACCATTCCCTCGAAATTTCTTGATGTATGAATCCTCCAACCATTGTGCAATCTTGTCGTGATAAGGGTCATAATGGCATGGATGAGTGTAAGTGATTTTGGAAAACTTGTCAAGATTATGGGGAAATAACATAACCATCAACCAATGCTGAAGTGCCCCATCCTCCTGACAATTCTCTAAGTGTTCATTACATGGAGAATCTAAAAGAAATATGTCACTCTTACTTCCAAGATACTTAGGTAAAAACAAAGCAAGCACAACTTTATCTTTATTATGAATATTTTTTATATACGAATATTCAAGCCATCCTAAGATCTTGTCACAAAAATGAGGATGTAAACCATGAATTTGATGAAACGAATATATCAATGGGGAACTCATCATAAGAGGATTCGTGACATCAATTAGATCATTGGTTTGAATGCTTCCTTTGATGATATTTATCATTTCAAATTGTGAAGCATAAACATTAAAATTCGAGCTAATCAAAGAACAAACATGCAACGTAGAATGTTTGATCTCTGTAAGATATGGTGCATTGTATTTTTCAACAATAAACTGTGTAAAATCATCTCGCAACATGTCCTTTTCCCATGTGAGTGATGAAAGTGAAAGAGCGTCAAATCCGACTTTATCAATGTTATGTTTGGAATTAATTTCACCAAATTTTATCATATCGAAAGGATATGATTGTGGCAGAAAAGAGTAGGATGTTGTAGATAAGGTATCAAGTCCACCAGAATCTAAGAAGAGATCATGATACAAATAATAAAATGAATCAGAAATAAACACATAAAAAGAATCTCTTGAACTACAATATTTAACAATGGTATTCTCAAGACATTTCTCTTCACTTTCTTTAAAACTCTTACTTTGTTTTGGTGACGAATTCCTCAACATAATATGATCATCTAGATTTTCCTTCTGTATGATAGATAATTCAAAAACTTCATGGAAAACATCTGATCTTTCATGTTGATAAGGTACAATTTGTAGATGAGGGTTTAAGGTTTCTTATTCCAATTACAGATCTACATCTCTAATCAGTTTCATTGGAATGTTAGAATGCTTAAGATCATTTCCATCACCTAAGTCTTCTTCAATGACTAAGTTTAAATATTGATTAGAGCATGAGTTACAATAATGATCTTATTCCACGATGGTCGAAGACTGAAAATATAATGATTCAGAGGAAAAACCAGTTTGGTTGTCGATAAGAACCTGGTCAATAGATTCTACCTCCTTTGCTTGTTCAAAATTTTCAGATGGATTCCTCTCATCCTGCGAACTAAATTCTTCTCGCAGTTGAGTGATAGGATTTGCAACTGGTTCTTCATTCTTGATTGAATATGACTGGATGGAAGGGATGCAGGCATCATAGCGGAGATTTAATACAAATGACATGTCATCGAGATTAAATTTACAGAGGATATGATAGATTCTTGTCAAAAAGTCTTCCTAAGATGAATCGCCATTGATTAGCAAAGTCTGAAATTCTTCACATAATTGATTGTAATCATAAATTTCGAAAGCATCTAGAAATTCATCTACAAATTGAAACCAATAAAAAAGGTGACATGTTGGAAATGACTCAAACCAATGTTTAATCCGACCTCTAAAAGTAAAAGCGAACAATTTGCATAAAATTCTTAAATCAGAAATGTCATGTTTGATGCATTTGCACCAAAACTTATTAAGGTGATCTTTAGCAGATGCATTGCCTCCACCATCAAAGGTGAGTTTGGACAAGCGAGAGACTGTCTCATTGGGAACATCGGGTAATGAAAAGTGAAAAGCATGTTCCAACACAGTGATTTGGGGAGCCATGGGGAAATTGAATACATTTAAAATAAAGGCTCCTACACGGCTAGCTTGTCAGTCGGCCCTCCTTCTAGCGCCATTTATTGACGGGCGAAAGTGACCGCTCGTCAACTGAAAGAGTGAGTCCGGTCCGAGGTTGTCTAATTAACCCAAGTCGTTCTGATTGACTCACTCTGACGGGTTTAATGGCTTCATTGGCCAATCTAAAGTCCTAAAAGAAATAAATAAATAAAAGAAACAAGATGACTTACTAATTACTAATCACTGATATATATATATATATACACAACTTATTTTAAATATTATCTACACACAGAACTGTTTGTCTAATTCATATACATGTTATACAATTTATGAGTTTTAATATGAACTCACTAAAATCAATGTAAAAATGACTCTTTTGATGAAAGTAGATAAAGAAAGCCAAAAAAACACTATTTCTTTTTGGTTTGTTTTTTTTATCTCTATTGCATCTGTAAAATAAAAAATCAAGCTACTATTGAAACAAAATATGTAAATAGTGGAAACCAAACCATATGTAAGAGTTTCTATATTAAACAAACAAATAAAATGAACAAACTAACCTATTTATCACTTGAAGATTATGCATCCGACGTTTGTATGATCATGAATCGTGTATCCAGTCTGTCCATGAGATAAATCTGCCGTGCAACTTCACGTTGTTTGGAATAAACGCCAAACAGTATATTGACCGATGTATTTAAATGATAAAACGATAGGACGCAAAATAATAACTGTGATATATGAGACTGCAAGTAATTACACATAAGATAAATCCAACAGTAACGACCCGCTTTTAATCACTCAATGAGATTAAGATAAACCTTATCATTCGACTTGAATGATCATTCACTATTTTCATATAACTAAAGCATAAAATTGTGAACTGTATGAAGAAATTATCTTGATGACATAATAATCTGTGAAGACAAAAGCTATCAATAGTCATCAAATTATCAAGATAGACAAATCATAGACAACAACAATATTTACAAATAGCTAAAGCGGAAATGTAAACATATGTTATGTCCAAATTCGAGTATAAGCTATCCACAACTAGCCCCAGGCCAAGATGTCTTGATTACAAAAATAATGGGTTTTTAAAGCATTCAGAAAGGTAATTGTTTCCTCATCTGAGATCAGATATTGATTACAAAAATAAAAGGGGGATATAACCACCCAGATCATACCAAATCCTCTAAAGCTAAGAAAATGTTCATTTCTATTTATACAAAAAAGTATCAAAGATATGGCTAACAAGTCTCAAAGATGACTCAGATCACTTGGTAACCATGAACTCCTGGATATCCTGAAAAGACAAGAAAAAATAGAGAGATTTATATATATTTTTAACCTTTTAATTTGCAAATTTTGAATTAGAATAACTGGCTACAAAATCTGCTGATTTTGTAGCTAGTTATTTTAGTGAAATAAAATCCAATTTATTGAATGAACAAAACAAATTAATCTTAATAAATAACCTTATTTAAGATAAAAGAATCATACCTCTAACTGTAAAACCAAATTGTATTAGATGATTTTAGAATTCAGTATTGCTGTTGCAACCTCCACGTTTTTAAATGTTACATTCCCTGTAGTCTTTATACGTTTCCCTTTGCTTTGAATGACAGACTCGAGCCTATGGTTTTCATTCGTTAAGGCACCGATATGATCATTGAGAGATTTAACCTATGACTGTAGGATAGGTATATCGGTGTAGTATCTATCAATCCAGGATAGGAAAAATCCACACTTCGACCGTGCGACGGACTCTTGGGAATAATCACAATTGTGAACTGGGATATTTCCAACATGGACTGTAGATTTATTACCCAATTTAATACCAGGAAACCCTTTGATATGCTTCAGACAAGGTGGTAAATTGTCTACGAAGTTGTAAGGCTGATCGAGGAGGGGTTGGGACGAAAGAGGGTCTTACTCGAAATCAGCCTTCTGGCTCTCTTATTTTTAAAACCCAAATCAATATCACGTTTAGACGACTTGCCTATAGGTCTGTTTGCCTTTTATACCTCTTAGCCATTTTGTACAAAATCCTCCACAGAAAATAAGGCATTTTTAAAGGAAACCCTATGAAATTCATGAGAAGACGCAGGTGATAAAGAAACACAAAACCAAAACGGCCTTCACAGGTCACAAATTGTTTCAACACTGCAAGTAAACCAAAACGCTTACCTCAACCACAAAGAAATTATGAGACTTTGACCTCTAAAGGACGTGTTGTATCTCTGGAACGATCCAATTTCTAGGGAAACTGCCCATGGTAAAGGTAAAAGGGCTCATTTCGGTTCTGGGTTTTTAAGGGTTTGATCTAATTCATAACCTTTTTCTCAAAATAGCTCCCGTAAAAACGTGTCTCTGGCAGGCAATTATGGGGTTGACTAGACTGTAACAAGAGCGACCCAAAACAATTGTGGGTTTAGATGACAGAGGTAGGAGAGGTAAGTCTGAGTGGATACCATGAAAATAAAATAAGCAGAGAGCCTATGTGATCAAAATAAATATATGGAGGTCTCGGTTATGGGGTTTGAACACTCCTGGTCATGAATGTTCCAGTACATCACACTACCCAAGATCTCAATTCGAAGTGAGAGGCCTGTCAACTCAAAATGCCAGCCAACCAATGATGTACAGGATACAGTTCTAATGTATTTAAATCCCATGTTTTGTAATGGGTACAGTTGATTTGCAAAGGCTAGGATATAGATATGTTTTTGCAAACCAAATGCTAATCAAATTTTGGTATTTTTAACGAAGATAAGCATATAATCAAATAACAATTCAACATAGGTATTTCATTGGTATATGATAAGCTCAGAAAAATTATTCAAATGCGGAAGTTGTAAGCCCATTGCCAAATCTTTTAACCAAGCCTTGGATAAAATAAAAAATTAAAATTAAGTTTCAATTTCTTGATTCATGCTTACAATCATGAATCAAGCATGAAAATGCGAGATAAAAGTAAAACGAAGAATAATCAAACATCCTTTTTTAACAACCTAATAATCACCCTAGAATAGTGACAATTACAAGATGGGGTGATGGCAACTACAGGAGGTGTTATTTGTCATTCGGAATAGAAAAAATATGTGGGGCTGCCAACATGTAGTTGTTATGGTACTTTGTAAGTGGTGATAATGTGTAGTGTAATGTGGAGTGGGTAATAGTGGTTATGCATTATGATGTTTTTCAAATTTTTAGTGAATTAAAGAGATTTATACATGTTTTACCTCAAGTTACCTTTTCTTTGAATTATGATGTGCTACCATCTAAAATGAAGGATGTGATGCATGTTGATTGAATGTTGAAGATGAGAGTGAGAAAGGTTGAGAACTACTGATAATATGAGAGAGAATTGAAGTTGATGAGAGATGAATTTGTTGAAAGAGGTTGAACTGAATCATGCTGGAGGAAGGGAAAAATGGTTGAGATGAACTGAATATGTTGGAGATGTTAAAAAGAATCTGGAGATCTAGAAGGGATATGAAGATCTTCCCCAAACCCAAGGATTTGCATGTCCT